>SNQJ01S0005129.1:116192-176433 GCA_010110895.2 Picea sitchensis | reverse complement strand
GATACTAGACTGGCTTTACGTCATAGCCATCAGGCTAGAAGCACAGTACTAGTCTCATCTCATCGTCTTGCTTTACATCACAACACTCAAGCTGGAAGCAAGATACTCGTCCTGCTTTACGTCACAACCATCCGGTCGGAAGAAGGATACTAGACTGGCTTTACATCACAGCTATCCAGCCGGAAGCTCAGTGCTAGTCTCATCATATCATCTTGCTTTACGTCACAACCATCAGGTCAGAAGCAAGGTACACATCCTGCTTTATGTCACAACCATCAGGTCGGAAGCATGGTACTAAAATTGCTTTACGTCGCAGCTATCCAGCTGGAAGCACAATTCTAGTCACATCACATCATCTTGCTTTACGTCACAACCATCAGGTCGGAAGCAAGAGATGTCTCATCTCAGCATCTACTCCCCCTTTCGAAGAGGGTCCTTTCGGACTATACCAAGCTTATCTCGAAAGTACTCAAACTTTATACAAGATAGTGGCTTGGTCAACACATCAGCAACCTGTTCATCCGTGCTAATGTACTGGAGCTTTTAAGGCTCCTCTCTACACCATGTCACGGATGTAATGATATCGGATCTCTATGTGTTTCGACCTGTCGTGGAATACAGGATTCTCTGTCATCTTTATGCAGCTCTAGTTGTCACATAGGATCAAGGTTGCTCTCTTCTCTAAGTCAAATAGGTCGGTCAGCAACTTTCGAAGCCATATAGCTTCGCAGCTGGCAGAACATGCAGCAATGTATTCTGCTTCTGCTATGCTGAGAGCAATGCTAAATTGCTTCCTACTCTGCCACGAGATCATAGCTGATCCCAAACTGAAACAGCATCCTGTAGTGCTTTTCTTGTCAGAAACACTTCCTGCCCAATCCGCATCAGTATATCCACTCAATGTGAAATCATGATCTCCATCATAGCTGAGACCACAATCTATTGTACCCTTAAGGTACCTCATCACATGTTTTGCAGCCACTAAGTGAACATGTCTGGGTNCTTCGCTTCCATGGGTGTATTCATGGACTTGCACTCCAACATGTCGAATCTCTTCAGGATTTCGACTGTATACTTCCCTTGGTTAAGGAAGATCCTCTCAGGACTCTGCCATACCTCAAGACCTAAGAAATAATGCATTAGGCGAAGGTCTTTCATTTCAAATTCTGAGGCAAGTCTCTTCTTACATTCAGTGATGAGATTTTCTTCTCCAGTTAAGAATAAGTCATCCACATATAACAGTAATATTACTGGCTCATCGTTCATGACCTTGAAGTAGAGGTTAGAGTTTGCTTTACTCTTGGTAAAGCCTAAGCTCGTCAAGAAATTGTCTATACGGCCATACCAAACTCTAGGAGATTTCTTCAATCCGTATAAGGCTTTCTTCAATCTGCAGACATGAGACTTCCTGTCTTCAACTTCAAATCCTTGAGGTTGCTCTATATACACTTCCTCTTTGATGACACCATTTAGGAAAGTTGTCTTTACGTCCATTTGGTGCAGCTTCCACTTCATCTTAGCTGCAAGAGCTATGATGGTTCTGATCGAAGTGTATCTGGCTACAAGAGAGAATGTCTCTTCATAGCCAATGCCTTCCTTTTGAGAAAAGCCACGAGCGACAAATCTTTCTTTATACTTCTCAATACTTCCATCAACAACATGTTTTATTTTGAAGAGCCATTTGGAGGATACCACGTCTTTACTCTTCGGTCTAGGAACTATTTCCCATACATCATTCTTTATTATGGATTGGTATTCCTCTGTCATGGCATCTGCCCATTCTTTTATCTGAATGGTTTCTTCAAAGCAGGTAGGCTCCTTCTCTAGGAGGTCACACATCAAAGTCGTATAATTGGAGAATGGCTTTGGTCTTTTCACCTGTCTTGTGGTTCCTTGGGGAACACCGTACTTCTCTCCATCTTGAATAAGCTCTCTAGCCCAAGCTGGCTTCCTTTTATGGAGGATCGTCATCTGAGGAGGTTCTTAGACTTCTGATATATCATGGTTTTCTAGAATTTCCTCATTAGGGGAAGTTACGACTTCCTTCACTGGTTCTGCGGCTCTGGGAACCTCGCTCATTGCAGTACTGGGGATTACGGGTTCCTCTTCATATACTTCTTCAAGCTGACATCTTCTAGATTTCTTGAGCGCTGCATCTTCATCAAAGGTCACATCCCTGCTGATCTCAATGTGACGATGACCTGGTATATAGATTCTAAAGGCCTTGGAGGACCTCACAATATCCCACAAATATTCCCTTCTTTCCTGAAGGTTCCAGCTTGTTTCTCTTCTCTTTCGGTATATGAATAAACACTGGGCAACCAAATATTTTGAGATGGCTTACCTTTGGCTTCTTTCCGGTGAACATCTCTTCCAGGGTCTTGAGCCCAAGTGCACTATGGGATAATCGGTTCTGCACATATACAACTGCCATTGCTGCTTCTACCCATAAACACATAGGAAGATCTTGATCATGGATCATAGTCTTCACGGCTTCCATTATCGTTCTGTTCGTTCGTTTAGCTACACCGTTTTGTTGGGGATTATAGGGAGTAGTGAGTTCCCTCTTGATCCCAACATCTTTGTAGAAGTTCACAAACTCTTTTTAGGTATATTCTCCTCCATTATCTGACCTGGGTATCTTAATCTTTCTTTCAGAAAGGTTTTCTATTAAGGTTTTGAATTCCTTGAACTTGCTGAACACTTCATCTTTAGATTTCAAAAAATATATCCAGGTCTTACGAGAATAATCATCAATAAATGATACATAATATACATACCCACTAATGGAGAACAATGGCATTGGGCCACACACATCTGAATGAATGAGCTCTAGGACTCCTTTTGCTTAGCTGTCTCTCTTCGGAAAAGAGTTCTTGATGTTCTTCCCTTGTGCACATCCATTGCATACGCCTTCATGGTCACCTTTGAGTTCTAGTAAACCTGTGACCGCTTTGCATATGTATGGTAGCGCCTTGTAGTCGATGTGAGCTAATCTTCTATTCCAAAGTTCACATGAGTTTTCAATGGCGTGGGTCATGGCAACCTCTGAGTGACCCTTTAGTTTATACAAGCCATTTTCTTCACTTCCAATGATGATTGCTTCATTTAAGGTTTCTCCTTTAGCCTACATAAGAACTTCTCCATCTATAAAGGAAACTCTGAAGCCTTTCTTTTCTAAAGCTGAAATGGAGAGTAGGTTCTTAGTCAAACCTGGTACATATAATACGTCTTTCATCTTCAATGAATTCTCTGAATTCAATTTGTGGTTTGATTCTCCCACTCCCTTGATGGAATATTGATAATCATCTCCAAGTGTCACTTTCTGAGAAAACTTCTTTTCTGAGATATAAGAGAGAATGTTTCTTTGTCCCGTCATCTGCTTGGATGCACCACTATTAATGAGCCAAGTGTCCTCTCCAGGTGTTATAGATCCTGAGAGGGCCGAGATTAAGACATGGTCTTTGATCTGCTCTCTTATCATCTTTGCGGGTGGCTCTTCATCTTCGACTACATGGGCATGGTGCCTCTTATGTTTTCTCTTGTATTCTTCTCGTCTGGCTGGACAAAACTTCGCAATATGTCCCATCTTGTCACAATGATAGCATTGTATAGATGAGTAGTCTCTTTCCTTTCGTTGTCCCTTCTTCTGAAATCTCCTTGGATGAGATTCTTTATGATTGAATTTGTTTGACTGTTGAGGCTCTTTATGAGTCTCCTTTTAGAAGTAGGGTTTCTTCCTTCCTCCTTTGGTGTGAGTAGCTAGGGCTTGATCATCATCTCTTGCTAGTAACGCTTCACGATTCACTACTCTTGTTTCTTCTTGGATGCATTCTTCCCATAGACTATCAAACTTCTATTTCTCCATTCTGGCACATATCGTTTGGATGAATGCATCCCAAGGTCTTGTGAGACCATTTAGGGCCATCATTATGAGTTCGTCTTCGTCTATGGTATCTCCAATCGCTTCTAACTGTTCTTTGAATTCCGAGATTCTGGAGAAATATTCCCGAATTGTTTATCCTTTCTGCTTCCTTGTATTCTTCAGTTGAGTTCTTAGATTCATCTTCCGGTTTATGTTCTTTCCTTCATACAGTCTGGTCAAGGCACCAAACATTTCTTTCAAAGTCTTCGTAGATGACACATAAGGAATCAGGTGGTCTTTTATTGAATCTGCAATGATTCTTTTGTCCTTGATTGTGTCCTTTTGATGCTTGGCTTTTTCCGCAGCATCGTCGGGTTCCAGAATTTCTCCTTTGACGAATTTTGCTAGGTCATTCTCTTCAAGAATGAGTCCAATCCTATACTTCCAGGCACATAAGTTTTCCACACCTTCCAGCTTGTCAACAAGCTTAGTGCTTGCAGACATCTTTTACCTGGAGCTAGGAAAATGACCAAAAAATGAAAGTGCTCAAAATCAAATTTTGAACTTACCAGGAGGTGCTCTTGGCTGAGGCGAGTAGCATGGTGTGTTTGGATCTGAGAAAATCCAACTTTCTCCCTCCAAACTTGATCTGCGGATTTTTGGACTGGTGCTTCTTTTCTTCTGGTACCTCTGGTACTTCTGGTACACTGGTTTTCTGGTACTTCTGGTACTTTGTGAAACTAGGGTTTCACTTTCCGGGAGATCTAGCCACTGAAAAAGTGCGCTGAGAGTGCCAAAGTAATCCTTGGGGGAGGGCACACTTTTCTAGATGGTTTTAGGACTGAAAATCTTCACCATAAAAAAACCCTAATTTGCATGTACGACAACAATGACGTTTTTCACTCTTGTGAAAGATGCTTCCTTCAACTTGGCTCTAATACCATGTTAATGTTTAAGCCATTATTATAGTTCTTTGCATTTCAATAGATAACAATAACATAATGCAATATCACTAAGAAATACACAATCACAAGAGACATAGCATTTATCCTGGGAAACCCTTTAGGGGAAGAAAACCCAACAAAACTTCCTTATTATAGATAGCCAATACAATGCCAAGAGATAACTTAAACTAATGCATAAGATCCTCTCCCAAAATATGTGCCACTCTCTCTCCTTCTTCTTTAACTGCAGTTCTGAAACTTGTCTCTCAATGAGCAAGTGAGGTGTGTGTCTAAGTCAGGCGCTAGCCCCCTTATTTATACAAAACTGACATGTGTGAGGTGTCTCTTCACTGGCAGGGCCGACTTCTCCAACTGGGTGGTTATAACCACCTTTATTATATTTCAGGGCCTCTTGATATATTTTTTGGCCGACTTCTTCTTTTTCCTTTTACAATTACATTATGACCAATCCACAAAAGGGGATTTGGTCCTTATACAATAGCCGACATGATCAATCCACAATGGGGATTGATCCAATGAATAATATATCAAATAATAATAAGAATAGACTTTGCAGTTACATTATTTTAACACGGCAGTTGATCCCTTCTTGATGGCTTTCCCAGTGTCTATCATACATCACAATGTTTTGGATGTTATTTGGCATGATTAAATATTTCCAGCGACCATAGTCTTTCCCATAGGATTTTTTGGGTGCTCACTTTGTCTCCAAATGCCTTCTTCTGACTCCTCAATGACATTCCTAAAGTATTCCAAGACATTCATGTGAGAGAGCAAAACATCAGATTATTCCACCCATGCCCAGGTTATATAATTTCCTACAATCAACCCATAGTCTGCTACCCTAGAGACCAGTGGTGTCTTTTGCATGTTCATGAAGTCTTACAACATTGCATCTATAGTGAGGAAGATTGTAATGTATTCTAGGAGTTGTGCACAACTTCTACCCGAAAGAGGTTAGCATATGGGAGTTGATCATCTATGGATCCTCTCAATTCTTCATTCCTTATTATGGTCAAATGATTTGGTCCAACATTGTACTTCCCTAGTGTTGACAGATGATATCGACCACTCGTCAACTGGAAGAGAATAGTCCAATCCGAGGTTGTTTAAGTGTAACCTAATCCGTTTAAGGTAACTATCCCTGACAGGTTTAATGGCTTCGTTGGTCGGTGAAAAGATCTATCTAATAAATGATGGAAAAATGATCTACCAATTGTCAGATTTTTGGTATTTACAATGATCTATTTGATTAGATGACTTTACACTTAATTACAAAGTTTACAAAATGTACAAAGATACAAGTTTTGCTAGAAGACTTGTGAAAACGAGAATTTCAAAGTATGTAATGGAACTTAATCCCAAGAAAATCCAATCTAAACAATATTTATAAATAATAAAGAAATCAAAGAATTCAAACTTTAATCATACTGAAACAATAATATTCAAGCTAAGCTAACAATCAAACTAAACTAAATGATGTTGAATGTAATTTATGACACGAGTTATTCAAATGATCAAAGCATTTAAACTAAATCGTTACAATTCAAAATTTACATTCAAACAAACCATACAAACAAAATATGACAAAATACAATTACTAAACTACCCTAATCAGGAGCAGAGTTGCAATCTAATGGTTGAATCCTCTCCTTTAAATATCCGTTAGATTTTCCACATGTTAAACAAATTCTGGGACAGACAATGTTGCATTAAGTCAAACAAAATTCTGGTGAAAGAAATTTCAACAAAATAGTGTAGATTTAATACATATAAGGTAATGAAGCAACTTTGAGATTAATCCTTTATGGAGAATAATAATGTATTATTTCAATTAATGAAAGACATTTTATTAAAAAGAAATAATTAAACACATGTAATTTGCATAAAAAAAATCTAATACATTTTACACATGCATTTATCTGCAAATAAGATATCAAATGATATTTTTTAAATATTAATCTTTGGAACAAGAGATACACAAATTAATATCATAACAATGTATTAATAAAACATGGACAAAATCCAAGGTTTCATTCTACAAAGCTATGAAAGGAAGAAAATGAACACATAAATGAAAACACATGATATTATATTAAAACAAAACTCCAAAATTACTCAGAGAACAAAAGTATGAAACGAAATGAAATTTAGTGTCTTCCCATTACATTCCCAAATCCATTCGTTATTCCATGCTCCTCTTTCTTTTCTAGAGCTCTAATCTTCTTTTTATAAGCCCAGACTACATAAAATGATTTAATTTAATTAATTTCATGCTAAACATCAATCTCTGATATCCCTGGGTCGTTCAAACAAAAGCCAAATTAGAGGCTGACTATAACACAAAATATGGAAAATTCCATGTCAAAGATCTGTCCGTATCTCCCAAACCGTGTCGTTTTTGGAGTAAGGTAATTCTCTCCGATCTGCAGATGGGTTTTCGAGCGTTTCCATAATTTTGTTACCGTTTTCCAAGAAATGAAGATTTTATTTCGCCTCCTGAGAAGTGACATGATATTTTAGTTTTCTCATTTCAATCCTTTAGCAACTATTCTCCCAAAACCAACAATTCCAACTCTCTTCCATGATCTGGAATACGAGATCTTGTAAACAAAACAACCAAACCAATTATACCCTAATAATAACAAAAATATTTGAGAATAACTATGGAATGTTCCATTATGTATTGTTTTAAATCAAATATTTAATTATTGAGATAATAAAACAATAAAAATAAAAAAATAAACTCATCTGTTTTTATTTTACAAACAAACTATAAACAAATGCACAAAAATGAATTGTTAAATCAATGGACAACTCTTGGGCCACTTTTCCATTTAATTGATGGTAAACAATGCAATTATCAATTGTTTTATTAGCCACATGTCTTAAACATAGTGTAACATGTAATCAATTCAATTTTTAGAGTTAAGTGGTTATTAAGAATGTTCGTTAAAACAATTAATTGCACATAACTTTGCATAATGACCAAGTAATAATAATAATGACTTGAAAACCATGACATGATAGTAACAATAACTTTTATAGTAATGACCTTTGTAATGTCATGTAATTCAAATGAAAGGTCCAAATACATAAACATAATTTAACCATTGTTCATAGTTTTAAGTCATGATAAGGATTATGACCATTAAGACTAAGACAAAAGCAATTCATGTCTTGATTATTTATCAAAATGTAGTTCTCTAAATCATGTTCAAATGAGGTCATTCCTTTTTGAAATATCATCAAATAATATTAGGAAAACAAGAACAAGTGTATAAAAGTAATAATAAATCTATTATTGGATTCTATTTTTGAATCATGATGATAACCATAGTTTTCATTCATTAACCAACACAGAAGACTTGAAAATAAAAAACATGTTATGAAACCATTTGCTAATCATTGAAAGGCATCACATAATCCTTCATACTCTTGTTTTGAATTTTCATGTTGAAAATCAAGAAATTCAAAATGAAAAATAATCGATATAAGAATGAAGAACTAATGTTAAAGTCACTTTCAATAGTTAGCATATTCAACGTAATAATGTCCAGTGGAAACATTTAAATCATAAAATATTCACACAATTCAAGCAAACCACTCAAATAAGAAAAAATCAGAAAACAATAAAAGGAACTATCAAAAGACCAAAGATCCAGTCGATACAATTTTGTGAAGTTATTACATTAGAAGCCAACCATCACACCAAAATAATCTGTAAAATCATCTTCTCGGATCAAGTAAGATAGAGACGGATGTCATGAAAGCAATATTTTCGAATGGTCAAGGGGGTCTCCTTGAATTTTTACAAAAAAATCAAGGGGGACTGTTGGGGGTCCAACACCTAGCTTGATGACTACCTCAAAATTGAATTCTTGGAACAAGAGGAGCCATCAAAAAATGTGTCCTTCCAGAATAGGTCCATATACCAAGTATTTCAACATTAAATGATCCATATAGAACTTGAAATGGCCTCCCAATAGGTAGTGTCAAAATTTTTGCAAGGCATACAACATTGCAAGACCTTCCCATTTGGTTGTGGTGTAATTGCATTCTACTCAGGAAAGCTTATGCCTTGTGAAGTAGATTGGGTGATCCAGGTTTGCTTTGGGTTGTGCTAGCACTACTCATAATGCTATGCTTGAGGCCTCTATAAGAACATTAAACTTAATTGTCCAATTTGGAAAAATTGGAATGGGGGCACTTTTCATTTTTTCTTTTAGTATATCAAAAGATGCTTGGCATTCTTGCATCCATTTGAAGTCTTCATACTTTCTCAACAATTTATCCATGGGTTTTGTGATTGAGGTGTACTTTATGATGAACCTTATGTAGTAGCTTATATGCCCTAAGGTCGATCTTAAGGTATGTATGTTTTTCGGAGTAGGTTAGTTAGAAATCACTTGAATCTTTGCTTGATCTACCAAAATGCCATCCCGTCAAACAACTTGACCTAGTAATACTACAGTTGGTGTGCAAAATATGCACTTTTTCAAATTGAGAGAGATATAAAGTTGTCCACATATCTTCCTTAAGTAGCTCACACTCTAACTAGTCATCTAAATATACTTCTAAGAATTTATGTATGTAATTCTTGAATGTTGCAATGAGAATCCTTGAGACCACTGTTGGCGCATTTGTTAGTCCAAACTGCATGACATTGTAAGCATAGGATTCCCATTCTGTTGCAAAAATGGGTTAATGGGTTCTTTGGGTATCACTAGGTTTGAATTGTAATATCATGTTACAATGTAACATGATATATTATTACAATGTTACAATGTAACATTGTTATATTATTACAATGTTATTACAATTCAAACCTAGTGATACCCAAAGAACCCATTTTTGAATGAGTTTGTCTCATTCCTTGTTACATGGTCCAACACTTCATCAATGAATGGTGTTGGGAAAGGGTCATGGATGCAAGTTGTGTTTAGTCCTCTAAAATATACACATACTTTGATCCTACCCATTTCTTTTTTCTTATCCTAGATAACACTTGGGATTATTTAGTTAGAGTCTTCTACTAAAAATATTAATCGATCTGCTAGCATCTTATCAATCTCTTCTTTGAATTTTTTCTTGACTTTAAGGTTAATCCCATAGGGCCTTTTCTTGATGGGCTTGGTACCATCTAGCTTGAGTGGCTATCTTCATTTCACCTAAACCATCCTTGATGCCTTCTAGTTCTATAAAGTTCTAAGGAAAGAGATCCTTATACTCATTGAGAAACACTTCTAATTCTTAGATTGTCTTTTCATCCCAATAATCCCCGACTGATGACAATCTTGAATTTTCTTCTAAGATGATGTTGATCTTCTTAACCTTCAACGATTCTTGATATATTCGGTGATGTGATTGATTAAATGTATCTTTCTTAGTTTTTTCCCCTTTTGTTTCTTTGAAGGTGAGATGACACAACTCATCTAAGTCATCATCATTGTGATCGTTCTATCCAACCTTGTAAAATTAGTTGAGCAATTGAAGGGTACTTTCTACTGGTGTCACAACTCTAGCATGCTAGTGTTTTTGGCATATTAGTACATTTTGTTCCACCCACTTGTGATCAAATATGAATGATTTGATATTCCTTACTATAGTGGTAAGTTATGGAGTCTTACCTGTAAATGAGAATTCCTTACAAAATGAGATTTGCATTGCATCTTAGGTCTTGGTTTTCCTCCTTATATCTTCATGGATGTATTAGCATTTAGGGATCAATCCAAGTCTATGAATGAACATATGCACCCACAACTTCTCAATATGTATGACTTGTGTACACTAGTTTATACAAATTTCCACATGTATTATCGAGTATGTTTATCCTTGATACGACTTAGAGATGACATACTTGAAGTTGTCAGTAAAGTATGTTCCATGGGAATCTTCATTAGATGGATTTACGAATTGATATTTGATTGCAGGTTGGACATGCTCCTAACTTAGAGGTGAATCCTTATGTGCCACCCACCATAATTCTAGAGTGGCTCTTAGTATCACATCCAGTGTTGGAATTCTCTTTTTTGGTTTGATGCAATGTTTCGTTCAGTTTAAAAATTATTCAATGTCATCAGTCCCACCATATGTGGGTGTTTCCATGAGCTCAATTCCTATCCATTTGAATTTTTTTTATATAAGCACAACATTTGGAATAAATTTCATAGTTACACTCTTGTCAATTTTTAAATGTCTCTTTAGAGTATGTGTGAAAATAGAAAATACTACACCAACTGACAACTTTGTTTGCCATAGGATCAACATATTCATCCCTTAACTTGCAGTGAGGGTGTAGATATGATCAACCATGTCCTCATTGATGTTTTCTTCTGTGGGCTCAATGTAATAAGGTCCCCGATATGGATCAATTTATTGCATGACTCTAGCTCCCTCAGCTTCAAAATGGAATTTTTCTCCATTAATGATTGCATCGTTGTCATATGCCCATTCGATTTTGACTAGTGAAGGATGCAAGTATTTCTCATTTAATATCTCTATAACACCAAAATCAACTATTGTTTATGATCCAGGTGGATATTGGTGGCCACCCACTTGTTGCAAATTCCAACTGGCTCATCTTGACAACTTTCAGTTTAGCACGTTTCTCTGTAATGGGGACATTTATTTGTAATTTTGGGTTCTCCACTTATGGGGCTGTCCTGAATCCCTACACAACATCTAGGTGGATACTGGTGGCTGTCCACCTATTCCAACTGGCTTATTTTGGAAGTTTTCATGTTAATACATCTTTTTGTACTTCTAGGGCCATTTTGGGGCTCTAAAAAATGTTTTCTTGGCTTGCCACAGTCAAACTATAGACGGAGTTAGAGTTTGATGAAATAATGTGTATTTATTGAAAATACCTTTTCAATGGGCTATCATGCGCCTAAAACGGATATCGTATGCAAAAGTTATGACCCCAGGAAGTTAATGTACTAACTTACCCTAATGAGGCCCACATGACTTTTGGTGCTTCATCTCCTAGGGTTAGGTTTTTAGATGTCTAGGGTTTTGGCATTCATGTTTATCATAAAAAGGCCTTTAGATCCTCATTGTAATCACCTTCTTGTGAATGAGCGTAGCCGTCACATCTCTTCTCAGAGATAAAGTTGCCACCATTCTAGCGAGTCTTGCACTCTGTAATTTATAGTCTATGTACATTTCTTTCATTAATATAAATCATGTATTGTTATATTTATTTGTTTCTGGCAATTTTTGTGTATTTCATTGTAATATCTCTGCTTTCATTTCATTCCGAAAATAATCTGGATTAGTGGTATCAGAGCAGGATGCTCTTGATCATTTTTCATTGCATGTCCCCAACGAGGTCCGAGTATAGCAAGTTGGGTCTCGAGCTTGTATCTGTTGAGGACAATCACTCTCACACACCCAAGAAACCCTCTATGGCGGAAGAAAAAAAACGGTGGAGCATAAGATTCTATTAACTTGTTGCTTGAGCAATCTCTTGCGCGACAGAGGGACGAAATGATGGAGAATTTTTCCCACATCCTTCAACGCTTGGCGATAGCAACAAACACATCTTCATAAATTTTCCACTTTGGAGGAACCTCTCCCTTCAAGGTACAAGTTAATTTTTATATTCCCGTACTTGAAGGTCAGATAGATGAAGATGCCTTAGAAAAATGGTTGAATCTGCTAGAAGGCTAATTCTCTGTTCACAATTTTTCTGAAAGGAAAAAGATCACCTTCGCACTCCTCAAGGCTCTCCCCCATGTCAAACATTGGTGGGAAACTTACTAGGAGAAACATTCCACAGAGGAATCTAGAATATATGGGGCCGAGCCCAATTGAGAGTCTTTTGTGGATGCAGTTAAGGAACAATACTACTCGGTTGATAACTATGAAGACCAGTACATGAGATGGACCACATTGTGGAAAGAGAAGAGCCAAATGGTGCGAGAGTTCACAAATAATTTCCATACCTTGCGCACCAAGCTGGGTATCAAAGACTCGGAGCGACATCTAGTTCTGAAATACCATGGGGCTTTGCATAGGTACATCCAAACTGAAATGGATTTCCTAAACATATCATCATTGGGCGTTTCTTATCGATATGCTGTCAAAATCGAGCATAAATTTAGGCACTAGAAAAAATGAGAGTTTAGGTTTGTAATCCGCAACAACCAAAGCATGGTAAATAAAACTCTAACCAACAACCTTATGACAACCAATCCAAGACACAAGAAAGGAAGGGTAATTAAGGAAAGACGAAGAATGACATTGGAAGTGGTGTGAATTCTACAAAATCCACTGGCACAAAACTGATGAATGTCACTCGAAACAATCATTGGTGGCCGAGGTCAAAGACAAGGAGCCGAACCCTGATTCAGAATTTGATCCTGAAAATATTGAAAAAATACAGATCATCAACACAGACCCTACTTCTACTGTCATGACTGCAACAATTCAACCATAATAACCAACATATCCTTCAGAGGGGGAGCACCTCTTCCATTCACATATGTGGGTGAAGGGGACCCTGTTGCATTTCATTGTTGATAGCGATACCCAGAAGAACCTCATATCAGCTGAGGTCATCAAACAGTTAAGTTTGTCAACAACACCACACCCACAACCATACAACATAGGGTGGCTTCACCAGGGACGAGATCTCCATGTCATCCAACAATGCCTCATTTCCTATGGCATCCAACCCTTCAAGGACGAGGTAGTGTGTGATGTTTCCCCTCTTGATGTCTTTGATGTTGTTTTGGGCCAACCATATATGTGGAAACGTCATGCTATTTATGAGTCTCAACCCCGTAGTGTAATTATTACTCTGGGTGGTCAGCTCTACAGGATACCAGAGGTAGTTCTGACTACTGTTCCACCAAAATAGTGCTGGAAGGCAATCTATCATACTGCAAAATTCATCATTTTCACAATCTATTCAAAGGATGCGCATAAGGCCACTACAACCACTACACCTTCTATCAAGCAGAAGTAGATTGTAGAAGAGAAAGCAGGTATTATTTCTTCACCTACAATGGTGCCTACTCAATGCCCTATCAATCCCAGAGACAACAAGTTGGTGGGACAAATTCAACCCCGCCAACAACAAGTTCATGACAACCTTCCATAGACCAAGCAACACAACTTCTCCAGCAAGGCACACAACTCACCAAGATTCAGATTTAGAAAACGATTTTCCCTCTTCCATGGGCACTCAACGCAATGGAGACCATTACTTTCTAAGGGGGGAGGATTGATCCAGGTGGATATTGGTGGCCACCCACCTATTCCAAATTCCAATTGGCTCATCTTGACAGATTTCAGTTTAGCACGTTTCTCTGTAATGGGGACATTTCTTTGTAATTATGGGTTCTGCACTTAAGGGGATGTCCTGAAGCCCTACACAACATCCAGGTGGATATTGGTGGCTGCCCACCTATTACAACTGGCTTATTTTGGAAGTTTTCATGTTAGTACATATTTTTTTACTTCCAGGGCCATTTTGGGGCTCTAAATAGTGTTTTCTTGGCTCGACACAATCAAACTATAGACAGAGTTAGAGTTTGATGCCATAATGCATAGTTCTCGAAAATACCTTTCCAACGGGTTATCACGTGCCTAAAACGATGATCGTATGCAAAAGTTACGATCCCGAGAAGTTAATGTGCTAACTTACCCCAATGGGGCCCACCTGAATTTTGGCGCTTCATCTCCTAGGGTTAGGTTTTTGGATGTCTAGGGTTTTGGCATTCATTTTTATCATAAAAAGTCCTTCAAACCCTTATTGTAATCACCTTCTTGTGAATGAACGTAGCCGTCACATCTCTTCTCAGAGATAAAGCTACCACCATTCTAGCAAGTCTTGCACTCTGTATTTTTACAGTCTGTGTACATTTCTTTCATTAATAGAAATCATGTATTGTTGTATTTCTCTATTTCTAGCAATTTTTATGTGTATTTCATTGTAATATCTCTGCTTTCATTTAGTTCCGAAAATAATCCGGATTAGTTTCACTATTGCGAGGGCTACTCCAAACTTTTCTAATCCATCGATGGGGTATATTCTATATCAGTTTGCAAGTCACAAATGAATGGGAGATAAAACTAACTTTGAGTTTCCCATAAGTTCCCATGATTTATTTGGTAAGATGTTTATATTAGTGCCCAAATCCAGTATCACATCTCTAACTTTAATCCTACAATTTTAGTTGTGAGTCTAAAATCCCTACTCGTTTTGATTCTCTTATTCTTCCCGACCCTAATTGAGTACCTCTCTAGAAAGGGGGTGTTGATTTCTTGTTCCAACCAATCTCCTTCGATGGATTGAGTAAGGGTTTGTAGAAATCTAGTTGACAGGTCGTAATCATCCAAATACCTTAAGAAATGTTTTGAGAAAGTCATTCCACGAGTCCCTTGTTTCCTAGGTTGTCACAAAATTTTTGTTGCAACCTTCTTCTTGGAAATATTTATGGTTAGTATCACTTGTTTTCACATTAGTATTTCCATTAGTTGTAGTTTAATATTCCTGTAGGATGTCTACAACTTATCTATAATTTTTTTTTTCTTTGCTGCATCAAATCCCATGTTATTTAGCGCTACTATAAAAAAATGGCAGTTGTAAACTTTTGTCGCCACTAGTGCGAGCACCTCCTCTAGTTACAACAATAGTACCTTGCCATGGTAAACAATAAGTTCCCTTTCTTCTTGTTACAACCCTCTCTAAGGCATATCAATAACCCTTTCTATGCCAAGTAAGGTTTGTTGTCCTGCAGAGCTAACAACCCTATTGCAACCCTATCCATGCTTGCTTTCTATGGTAAATGATAAGGATACCTTTCTACTTGTATTAACTCTATCTAAGGAAATAGGCAAGTAACCAGTACTTTTCGCTTTGAGACTTCGAAATTTCTTAGCATTGACATAACTAACTTAGTATTCCTTTGTTTGTATTTGTCCTCCCACATTTTTAGGAGGTCAACGCAATCATTTGTATCAAGCCTTGTGGTTTTGTAGTGTTCACATCTCGTTATTCTTAGTAGAGGATAATTTCGTGATATGTGGCATATCTAATAACAACTATAACATCAGATAGGTCCAGTTCTACCTTCACTACGACCTCTTTCTGAAATATCCTCTTCCTTGACCAATACCACCATTTGGATTGTCATTGGTACTCTCCTAAACTCTAAATGAGATGTTTTAAAACCTCTCTACTAGGGCTTGTAAAGCTTTGTATTTTTATTTTTATTTTTTTTTATGTTATATGTGTTTATTAGACATAAGTCACATAACAAGGTCACTAAGTTCTATGAGTACTGATGTATAATAGGACATAATTGTGAGAGATGACTATATGTCATGCATAATTCATAGTATTTATTCAATGGTCAACTTGGGAATGGGCCTAATATAGGGTTGGGTCCATATTCCCCTCTCAGAGTGGGGAATTCATTCGCTAAGTGTCCTTCTATCTTACATATGGTACACCTTCCTTGTTCACAATTTGTTTTAGTCCTGACCAATTCTTGTATTTGTTTTGTTAGAGCTAACAATTTCTTTTGAACTTTCAACATATCTGGAGTTGTGTTGAAAGATAGGATGACCATAACATTATCGAGAGAGGTGCCAATATATCCCACCATTGATTCAATTCTCCTTGTTTGTTATAGAGCTTCTCTTCATGAAATTCATCTTTGTTGCATCAAGGGAGTCCTTGTGAGAGGTAGGAATCATCTAATGAACTACTCTTTATGTTGAGTGTTATGGATCTAGTAGGGTAGTCTAATCATCAAATATATAAACCTATGTTCATACTCCATGCACTATCCCCCACAATTTTCTTAGTGTCTTTCATCTCGATGCAATTTTGTTGCTCTATTTTTGGTTTCTCTAACTCTATGATGTTTGATCTCATTCATCATCCTACTGATGTCGTGTGGAGTTCTCTATACATATTTCATATTCCATTGTAAAGAGTTACCTTGTAACCTTGTTTGAAACCCAACTAACTTTGTTTCAATAGTCAAAATATTTTTAGAACTCCATATTGTTTCACATTAAAATTCAATGTTGCTTGGCATCTCCATCTCCCTTGCCTTAGAGATTTGGCAATTGCAACATGGAACCAAGTTGTGTTTTTTCCATATTGGTACTGGAATTTTTAATAAACACAACTCCTGTTTGTCTTTGTTGAACAATCAGGTTCAATATTTTATTCGAAAGGAGGCTATGGACTATTGTTAGTTAAATATTTACCACTTTGATAGACATCTACTACTACTTGTTAGATTTCCTTATTTACCTTTCTTATAGTTTTATATTCTAATATTTGGATTAACAATATTTATGGTTACCTCATTATTATCAGAATGTGCAAGGGGTGGTGTAGGTGTTATTTTGGATCCATTTCCTTTTGGTTTTACCATGTCCATTAGTTCTTCTCCTTTCTTGTCGAATGGTCATAATATATCAACAATGGAATCATTAGGTTGTGGTTTTGTGTCAAGAGTCCCATAAATTAGTTCGTTAGATGTATCATCATGTGTAGCCTTCTATTGTAGTGTTTTCGACCCGTCCATTTGTACTCTTGCATTCTCCTTCAATTCTCCTTTATCTTTTCCCTTTGATCTTGTGGCTGCCTCTCCAATCTCCCTTTGTTCAATGGGGCCTTCATCTACCATCAAAACTTTTTCTTGTAACCACCAACCAAATTTCTCTCATATTTTCCTAAGATTTTCTGATTATTAGAGTCACGAGTCACTATTGTCTCCATTTCTTATATCCCTTTGTAATGCTCCTCTATGTTCATGAATCAATCTCATCCGTCTTAACCATAATTGGTTGGTTATCACAAAATGCCTCAATTTCATTTACACTCTCTCTCTTGCTTGGCTTCCTCCATGGTTTCTTGCTACCCCTTCTAAAATTCCAACTTGACTAACACCATCCCATCACACCCATCACTTGGAACTTATGCTTCCATCTCCTTCAATGTGAAAGGAAACACGTATTTTTCCATTGAGAACATATTTACCCAAGGAGAAAGTTATTTTACTACATTTCCCCTTGTCCCTCTCATAAACTACTGATCTTTATCCCATGAATACCACTAACTTTTTTCTCCTATAAACTCCACAACATAAGATTCTATTTCTATTGTACATTTGATCCAAAAATCTACAACTCTTGCTACAAGGTGTTGCAACTTTGTAATACAATCAAATTTTGAGCAATCTAGGTTATGGCCTTGCTTTCTCTCCACTATCAATATCTAGGGTTCGCCTCATGTCGTTATATCCATTCAAATAAGGTTGCATGAAATTTGATCCATAATATCTTATAGAGATCATTAAATAGTTTTTGGTCCTTGATTTTCCATGGCGTCCATCTAATTAGAGGAGCATTTTGTCTAAGAAAGATATTTGTCTTCTCATCAAATAGGTGTTGAAGTTCTTCCTTTCTACTTTTCTTTTTCATTTTTTCATGATCCCCTAAATTTTTATTGTGATGTATCGATAACGTAACCATTTGTTGGATTGAAATAACATACAAAGGTCCACAACAATCCACCAAAGGGATTGTAGTTTATCATTGACATATCACTCTTTGAGGATAGGGAAAGTCTCATCTGAGGTGCATTGCCAAGACTTCAAATGGATAAGAGAAATTCATAGAGGATTGTCACAACCATTTCTACCTTCATACTCTAATAAATAATATATCCATTCCTTTCATTCATCATTACACTAATGTTGTATCATTCATAAGATTATAACATAGATGCAACTATTTATTACTACAAATAATTTAAAATAACAATGTAAGAATATATAGCAATGAAGAAAACAACATTAGAATATATCATCAACACAATTACCAGACTAGGTATGGGTAGAGAAAATGATTAACTCCATGGATGGTGATTTTCATTAACATGAGACATTCATAAATACAAAGTGAGGAGACCTTTGGTTTCATCTTCCAAGAGGTCCGAATGACTCTTCCTATTCACCCATGGCTCTTCATATTTCTCCTAAATAATATTTACAAAGTATCTCAATCCCTAAGGATTAGGTATCTAACATTCCCCCACTTAATCCTAAGGGGTGTTTGTGAGTCCAATCATCATTATGAATTTTTCAAGTTTTTCTCTTCCAAACGCTTTGGTGAAGATGTCTGCAATTTTCTCATTTGCAGAACAATGTCTCAAGTGAATAGTCTTGGCCTCTACATGATATTGAATTAGATGGTACTTTATTTTGATGTGCTTGGTTTAGTCATGGAATCTAGGATTCTTGGCCAACTTGATTGCAGAAGTATTGTCAACTAGAAGAGGAGTATAATTCACCTGTTTCTCCTGCAAATCTTCAAGTATTTTCCTAAGACACACAATCTCCTTTGTTGCTTCTCCAACTTCCACATATTTTCTCTCTGTTGTGGAATTTTTTGGAACTGATTTTTTGCGTGATCTCCAACAGATAGATACTGATCCAAGACTCATGAGATATTGTGGAGTTGACACTCCATTTTATTTATCCCCATCAAAGTCTGAATTATAATATCCAATCAAGTTCAAATTTTCCACTTTAGAATAATTGAGTCCAACATCTTGAGTTTCCTTCAAGTATTTTAGAACTCTTTTTGGAAAAAACCAATTTGCTTCAAAAGGTTTTTGCATGAACCTAGAAAGAATCCCAACAATAAATGAAATATCTAGTCTGGTGGTGGTAAGGTAGATAAGACTTCCCACAAGTTGTTTGTACTTGGTTGCATCCTCAAATTCATTCGCTTCTTTTGATGTGAGGTTCATATTTTGTTCCATTGGAGTAATGAGAGGGTTACACTTAGCCATTCCAAACTTGTTCAACAATTCTCCAATGTACTTCTTTTGGGAAATGAATATGTACTTTCAATTTTGGGGCACTTCAATGCATAATGAATATTTCCCAAATCTATCATCTCAAAAACTTTATTCAATTATTTATTTAAGGATGTAATATAACTTTAATTGTTCCATATTATCAACATACAATGCAAGATATAAAAAAATATTGCCAAATTTCTTGACAAATAGAGTAGCATCATTGATATTAAAGTGCTTGAAATTCAATTTCAGAAGATGCTCAGTTAGCTTTTCATACCAGGCTCGCGGTGCTTGTTTTAGGCCATTAGACCATAGAAGGATTTGATGAGTTTGCATACTTTATTTTCTTGTCCCTTCACAACAAAACCTTCTGGATGAGACATGAAGACGTTCTCTTTCAAGTCTCCATTCATGAAAACAATATTCACACCCATTTGATGAACTTTCCATCCATTCTATTTTGTTAAGAAAAATAGAGTACAAATGGTAGCCCATTTTGTTGCGGGGGAAAATGTCTCCTTATTTATATGCAAATCATTTTTCCACAAGTCTCACTTTGTGCTTGTCAAGTGAGCCATCTGATTTGTACTTGTTCTTGAAGACCCACTTGCAACCAATTGGATTGGTTCTGAATGGAGGGTCCACCAACTTCCATGTCCCATTCTTGATGAGAGCATCATACTCCTTCTGCATGGATTCTTTCCACTATTCATGAGAAGTGGTTTATTCAAAGGAAGTTGGTTCAAATTTAGTAGATAAATTCAAATAACATTCATATGAAACATCCATATCATATACAACACCTCCATCTTGTCTTGTAGAACTTTGGGTTCTTGTCTTTTTTACCTCATCAAGATGAACACTATGGCCAGTCCGATCAACACTAAAAACCCCAACCACAAAAATCTCATTAATAAGATGAACACTTTCAAGTGTATTTATGAGCCACTTTGATGGACCATTCTGAGATGGTCCAGGTTTCTCAATTGATTGAGATGGTGTTGAATTCTCATCAAGGTTCAGTGTTTCAATCCTCTCATTCACATAATCCAAATGAACTTCAAGTTTTGATGGGATATAAATTTTTCATGAGGGGGAGATGGTGCTTCAAAAGGAGATTCCATAGATCGATCCAAGATAGGGACCCCCCCTTCAAGATGTGGAATCTCATCAACAAATTCATGATATGTATTTACATGAGTGAATCTATCTAGATGATCAAGCTGCCACTCAACAATTTTGTCAATCTTGGAGGATTCAAGAAAAAATACATCTTTTGAAAGAATGAACTTCTTGTTTAAATCATCATAAAGACGATATGCCTTGGTGGTATTTGAGTACCCCAAGAAGATGCACTTCTGACTCCTTGCATCAAGCTTGTTTATTTTCTCCTTAGTAATTAAGGCATAACATGTGGAACCAAAGACTTTGAGATGCCTCACCGAAGGAATGCGGCCATACCACATTTCATGAATCTTGTTCTCAAGAGTATGAGATGGAATCTTGTTTTTTCACATATACTGCACATAGACCTACATCAGTCCAAAACATTAATTTCACATTTTTGAAAAACATCATGGAATGGACCATATTTAAGAGAGTCCTAGATTCATTCTTTCAACTACACCATTATGTTAAGGATTGTATGGAACTATGATTTTATGTTGAATCCCATGTTGGAGAAGATAGTTTTCAAATTCATTATATTTTATTCTCTTCCATCATTAGTACGAAGAGTGCCAATATGTGATTGTGCTTTATTTTTTATCCATACATGAAAAATTTTAAAAGTTTCGAAAGCCTATGATTTTTCTTTCAACATGTACACCCAACGTATCCTGGTATAATCATCAATAAAAATACATGATATATTTATTTCCATTAGCAGATGGAACATGCATGGGCCCACACAAAATAGAATTTATCAATCCAAGTTTTCTACATGCTCTGGAAGTGGAATCATGGACATGTTGTTTGCTATGTCTTCTAAGGATATAAGCATCACATTGCTTCAATTTCCTAGGAATAGTAGACAAAACAAAAACACCATTCTTTTTCAACAAACAAAGGCTATCATAATTAATATGTCCAAATATAGCATGCCATAAGAGACTATATGGAACTTTACCTTTATCTTGGTGATACAGGTATGCCGAATTTTGTGCACGAGCATATGTCCCTTTGAACTTCAACATACTTCCATCCTACACTCATGTCATAATGACCATGTTATCAAAATCCTTCCTTATTTCAACTTTGTCACCGAAGATATGAATAGAGTATCCTTTTCATCGAATGTTCACACGATACAAAAATTTTCTTCATAGCTAAGGGAATATAGAACACATCATGTAGAAGAAAATTTGGGAGTCTAGGCAATTTAAGCCCGATGGTGCCAATTCCTAAAGGTTTAAGATTTGATTTATCTGCAAAATAGACTATACCATCTAGATTGTCATTGAAATATTCAAAGAAGTATTTGAAGTTCATGTGGCATGTTGCACTTATTTCAAGCAACAATACATCTCTCTAAGAAGCAAATAAAGTGTTAAACAAGTCTCCAGTTACTCCAATATTTCAATGGGAAAAAATATAATGAGTAGATTTAGGTGCTTTACCATTCGCCAGGTCTATTGCTTTACCTTCGTCTCATTTATGATCTTTATTCTCTTTTATATTATCCTAAGGGATTATGCATGTATTTTCTTCATGTGACCCATTCTTTCTACAACAAACACAATAAAAATCATATCTCTCACCTTGATTGTGTATACCCTCTTTGCCTCTGAAATTGTTTCTTCCACGTCCTCTTTTACCACCTTCTCCTCTATAAGAATCATGTGATTTATTCTTCCCTTTATAAGAAAGACACATGGTCTCTCCAGTGGGATGAGTTGATTTATTTTCAAAGGCTTTCTCACGTTTTGCAACTTTCTCCTTCAAAGTGTCAAATGTGATGGATTTCATGTGATGGATTCAAGGTAGTGAGAATATGTAGGGTAGAGGGCCTTAATGAAGGTTGTGAGAGGAATGCTTATATTCACTCCAACAACATCAATGTCATGCATGGCGGATTTGATCTAAGAAGCCAAAGCCATGGGATCATCATTCTTCAAATCTAGGTTGAAGAGATTCATTGGTAATTGTATGAGTTCCAGTTTTGAGTGTGAGTCATACAAATCCTTCAATTTCTTTAAAGCACCATATGAATATCTAATAAAAATAATATGACAAATCACCTCTTCACTTATCGTTGCATAAATCATGGCATATGATTTCTTGTATTTGTTGTTCCATATGGAAAGCTCCTTATCTATTGTAGGTATGGTCGGTCTACTATCATTCTCTCCTTCACAAATCTCATCCCACAAGTTGTTAAAAATAAGAGTGTGTTTGATATTTATGGACCATTCCGGGTAAATTTCTTTGTTGGTCATCACCACACCAACAATGGATATGAGAGAATGTGTTTCGAACATCGATTGCTCCTTGCAATCCAACTTTTTCTTTGAAGAACAAAAAATTATAGGTTTTCTTGCAACATAAATGCGATTATGTCTTGACAGAGGTGCAACCCACAAAAAACAATTTTCCTTATTACAAGAATGCTCAAAATATTAAAAATAAATGATGAAACCAACTCATAAAAAAGGAATTCACTTCAACAAGTCAACAAAGAGTATTCACGATTATCATAGAGAGAATTCTCAAGATTACCAAAGAGAATTCTCAGAAAAGAGTAACAGGGCGAAATATAACCCTTTCCATGTAGCATGATTATCCAATTATGGTAGAAGAACATGGAGAGAAAGATGAGGGAGATAAGAAAACTCCTAAAATTTGTCACAAACAAGAAGGATCCCTAGTTCCAGTGATTTTTGAGGGCCACAAAGGAGAACTCAGATGAACAATCCTAGAGATAAACCCTATTACTTGTCAAGTAAACACGCCATACATATGTTATGAATTTCGCCTTGCATTTTAACACAACATTGTTGAACAATGACATAGGTATCTGGGAAATAGATTTGAATGGTTTCCAGAATAAAGGGTAGTTGAGAGACACCCTCACATTGTTTTTCAATATTGTACTTCATGGCTCCCTCCCGACTTCTGCAACACTCATTATTTTCCTCTCGAGGCACATGCACCATCTAATATGTCTATCCAACCTCCATTTTGATGCTCTTTTCACTGCCAAAAAAATCCTTTTTGACCTTCTTATCCCTTCTTTTCACCTCTTCACTGTCACTTTCATCATATTCTCTCGTGTTTTCCCAAGGAAATGACATTTCAAGCTCAAGAGGTAATTAGTTTTTAATCTTAACCATTCTCCATTTATTTTGATAGATTAAAAGGATTAAACTTGAATTTTTACTAATGATGATAGTGTTAGTTCAGATCCGGTAACTCTATGCAGATCTTGTATCCACTCTCGTTGATTAGCAGACCAATGTGATTCTGATGAGAAATCCACCACATGGATTTTTCTTCTAGTAGCATCGATATGGTTCCATGTTGTTTGGATAAGGGCGAACGAGACATATGCTATCATCTGGTCAAACCTGCAGTCAACCTCCTCCGAAAAATAGGGAATTCAGTAAAAACACATTTTTGGCTCAATGATGAATGATATTCTCATGCATTTTATGTCATCAGAAGATCGTGAGTTGCGATTTGCATTCTATCTTTACCTGGAGATTAATACAAAATGTAAACCTATGTAACTTCATGTCTTTATTTTCCAATTTGTTGTTAGAAAAACATGACCGTGGAGCAATAAAGTAAAACAAATGCGGAAACAAAATACAAAAGATACACAATACAATAGAGACACAAATTTACGTGGTTCACCCAGTGTGGGCTACGTCCACCAGAGAAATTGCCAGTTCCTTCCTTTATTATTATCCAACATATGAAGGGATACAAACTACAACAAACCCGCTGTAACTTCCTCTTCTTTCTCTCACAGTCTCCTATCTCAGAATACAATATTCACCACAATGCATAGTTGCAATACATTTCCCTCATAACAGAGGGTTTCCTTCTAGGGAAAAAAACCCTAACATAATTTCTACCTAGATCTGCGACCTTATAATGAACGGTCCATATTTACAATGAAATTACAATATACATTTACAAGACAATTTATGGTACATTACCCCACGTGGAAGAGTGTACATTCTTCTAGGGTCTAAAGTATTCATGGGGCATAAACATGGCTGAAAACAAAGACCTCTGAATCAGGAAGTTAACCAGGCTCCACAACCAACATTTGTGGTTATGACTATGTTATCAGATCCGAGAGGTAGGGGGTCCATTGAGGGTCTACCCACACTCTTTTATTTTTTAAATGTATGTTTGAACCACAAAGTGAGAGGATGATAACTGTTGTAATAGAGAACTAAAATTGATGAATGTAATCATAAAATTGTGATTTCATTAATAGAATGTTGATGGCGTTGACGTTCTAAGCAAATTTATGGTGTACAATCAGTTCCTAGTATTGTATTTTTCCTGTAGCATGATCCAATTGGGAGGGCCCCTCAACCTATCTAGTGCTACAATTAGTTTAGTTAGATTAGATTTGTGCATTTCATTTCCAGTTTGTATTTCTCAGTTCAATAGTTAGTGTGCGTTGTGATTATAGTTCTTTAATTTATGAGTTATAGAATTGATATATTTGTTTTCAATACTTAGATTGAATTCTAAAGATTGTTTGCAATCCTTGCTTTATTATTCATTTACATGTTTTTTATTATATGTGTCTGATTTCCTACAGAGAATAGTTTTCATTGAATATTGAGGACTAAATTTACTTCACCTTCAATTACAGAAACATTTGGGACTTATAAAATAATGAGAGACTGTAATTCACGCTCATTAAAGTATTTTTGTAACCAATAATCCAATGGTTAAGTATCTCTTAATACCATCACTTTATGCTTTTAATAATTTTCATTATAAGTGTGTTTTTGTTTCAAAACACTAGGACTTATAGCTTCTTTCTTAGGTTAGACTGCATTTATGCACTAACCCTGCACATACAATGTTAGCATCTCATAAGCTTACGCCCTCACATTGATAAAGAAGTGTAACATAATTTAAAACAATTAATTTGTTTGACATTTTTGGCATCGTTGTTGGGGAGATGCTAAAAGGGATTAGGACATTTATGATTTGTTTTTCTCAAGTATTTTAACTTTCAAAATTTTCTTGTGTGTGATTTTTTTTCAAGTGCTAGCATTCTAGATACAATGAAATAGTGACGATAAGATGAGATATAAGAACCTGCACATTCACTTTAGTGAGTCTGTCATTTCACTACATCTAAATTATGTTAGTGTTGTACGAATAGGGAAAGAGACAATGGAGGTAGATTTCTAGGAACATGTAGATCATTTCCCATTGCTACATATAAAAATACCCCTTTAAATACTAACTTGTTGGCAAGGAAATCTACAAGAGGAAGACAAGAAGGAAAGACTCCAATGACAACTCCAAGACCTGTGGTAGGCAACTCAAGAGGGAAAATACCTACAACAAGTGAAATTATGGAGCCCATAATTTTTCCAGCTGACCCTATAGTGGAAGCAACAATAACAGGCGAGACAAATCAATAACCATGATTAGAGGTGGAGTACAATCCAATTCTAGACCTTGAATCTCTACATCCAGAAACCGAGTACAACCTGTTCAGAGGAAAAATATGGAAAAAGGTGAAGGATAGGTACACATAAATGCAGAAGGTGAATTACATATAAATGAAAAAAGGTGAGGTACGTGGAAATGTAGAGGAGGAGGTAACTTTCGATTTTTTGTTTATGGATCCTACCACAATAGTGCAAATGAAGAACATCCCTCCATCAAATTTTCCTCACTTTCATGGTATGGTAAGTGAAGATCCTGATGCTTTTATTTTTGAGTTTGATCTATTGTGTCATAGTTATGATTACTCAAATGACACACAAAAACTAAAACTGTTTTCTGCCACTCTCAAAGACTCAACCTTGAGTTGGTTTATGGGATGGGAGGAAACACAATTCGAACATAGGATGGAATGCGTAGGATTTTTCTTAAAAAATATCGAGAATATTGTAAGGTTTGGAATTTGAGAGAACACATTTTTAATATGACACAAAAAGAAGAAAAAATCTTAGAAGATTACCTTGAAATATTTCTGTAAAACCACCAACGATCCAAGCAAAACAAATTAGATAAAAATACTATTAGAACCATCTTCTTTTTTAGAGGGATTTTAGATGAACTTATTGATTAGCTTAATTTGATGGGCGCTGGAGATGTTTCAAAATTAACTTTTGCAGAAATCAATGAACTTTGCAGAAGGTATTCTCAAATTCAAGCCAAATATGGTAAGGGGTTTAAAGACACTTTTTCTAAATCTACCAAATTTGTAACAAGTGGTGTGACTGGGGCCGAATTAGGAAATATGCTAGAAGATTTTAAGACTGACATTCTTGGCACTCTTAGTTTGCAATTAGACACTTTACAATTTAAAAAGAGGCAAGAAGATGAGAATGCATCTCTTTCTATATTTTTCCCTAAATGTAGGAAGAGACACCCACTAAGATGATGCCCCCAAAATAACATCGAAATTTGTGTCATTTGTGCATGAGAGAATTCAATGGAGCATTGCCCCTCTTTACATGGATTCAAGGCAGTTTATCAAGGGGAGAATCAAGAAACATAGCATATATGCATGATTGCACTAAAAATACCTTAGAAGCCAAAAACATAGGCATACCTTCAGATTTTTCATCTCAATTTACTTCATACTATTCTGGTCAACAATATCCACCTTAGTTTTTGAATTCTACAGTTCCTTGGAAAGCATTGCCTCAACAACTAGTCCAAAATCATCCTTGGAAACAAGGATGGTGAGGACCGAACTATGGGAACATCCTTTCTTATTCTTATCCTATGTAATCACAACAATAATACCCCACACAATCACCACCACAACAATCATATCCCTCACAATTTCAACAACCATACCCTACACAATCACAAAACCAAGAAATTGCACAACCTCAGGAGTTACAACTTTCACAACCTTAGAAACTACAACATCCACCTACTCAACCTCCAAGACCCACTCAATTACCTACCCATCCAATACTTAACCCAAACAATAAGGTATCTTAGCCTATTTTTAACATTGATTTACATCCCTTTCCCACATATCTGATCACTCCAGTCAAACTGCAAGATATTCAACTAAGATCGGGAAAGGTGCTTAATATGAATAAGAAATCTCCAGTAATCATTGAAGAAGAATTAGAGGAGGTAACTCATGATTAAATAAATAATGATGTCAGAATAAATAAAACTTTTCCAAATTTAGAGCTTCCCTTGCTATGGGGAAAATCCCCTTAATCTGGGTCTAGCAATTAGGCAGAGCCTTGACACATTAAAAGACAAAAAATATTCTATTCTACCCCGAACCAAACACAACCTTACAATAATTAAGGGAAGAGAAGGAAGATAAAAATGTGTACCTTAAGTCCTTACGGATGATGTCGATCCCTTCCGGTTGCTGTCCATTCCAAGATTGTAGGCCTCCTCCCAAAGCTGGTCTGAAAACAATGTTGCAGAACAAACTATAACATCATATGCTTAATTATAAATATCATATAAAGAGTTACTTATAATTAAAACATTCATAAACACAAACACATAGACATGAAAATCTTTGACAAGAAGTTTTCTCTTTCATTAATAACAAAATTGGAAGTTACAACTTGAATTTTGTTGGCGTTGCTCCGCGAACCTCGCCTAGGTTCCTCTACTTTGTCTCCAAGTGCACTATTCCCAATACTATCCTCACCACCAGCATGCCAATATAAGGGGAAAATGGTGGATGGTATAAGGAGGATGGATGGAAGGGAATGCTGAGGATGAAACTCAGAGAAGAATGCAAAAGGATTGGAATACAAGGGAGAAAATTTGGCAGAGTTGTCTTGCCTCTTGTTTGATATATCCAAATGACCCCCCTAGGGCCCTTTTTATATGAGAAAATGATTGTTAATTCGATGGAAGAAGGGATATAAGTGGTGAAATGGTTGCAAAACCTAAGATATCCTGTAAAATTTGTCGGAAAGTACGGATTTGATATCTTTTTGCAAATTTTTAGAGTACACGCGAGCTTTTAGTTATGCAACAAGCGTATGTACGCAGGATGCATACGAAACGGGGTGCATATACCATACAAAAACTTGTTTTTTGAGAAGAACTCCATCAAAAAGGGTTGGCATATGTATGAATGAGTAGGCCAACATCAAGGATGCATAAAAGTGGCATTTTGAGTTATAATAGATGCCCCCTAATGTGTGAGGTCAGAAGAACAACCAATGGATGAAATACATTACAACATATCTAATAAAGTGGGAAAACACTAGAGTTGAGTAAACCCAAGTTAGTATCCATGAGCGCATCATCTGAAATAATATAATAATAATCATTAAGGCAGACATTCCTATGCTCGAGACAAACTAAGCATGGCTGCTAATCAAGTATGCTGCATATCCATGCCATATATAGAGTAATCATGGCTACATGACCAATACGTATGCCAATATAAAATGTAGCCACGAACAATACACAACGGATATACATCTCAAAATCATTAGAGGATATACAAATACAATGAAACTTCATGAGGCATTAGTTCCTATGGCTGGAGATGATAACTTCATAAATTGAGAAATAGATTCAAGATCTTCAAAACTCATGTAGGAGAATAATAGGAGTATAAGGCTCACTACTCCGAGGTCTTCGACATGCCATCATGGAAAGACTAGAGGACCTTGATCATCAGGCACCAAAATTCATTGATTCTAGACGTGAATTTGAAAAGACTCTCGGGATGGACGACTCATGAAGATCAAAAAACTTATTGCAGAATGGAAGACTCAAGTTGCAAGACTTCCCCTTGGACAAGAGAATGATAGATGAAAAGACTTAGGCAACATGTTATTGACATAAGTCTATGGCACATGAGGCACCAAAAATTCTCCATGTGTTTGGAAGAGTAACCAAATGGAGGAGGACACAACTCTATGTAATGAGAACAACTTCCTAAGGCCATAATAGATCCCAATGCTTGTAGAACAAACAAAAGGATGTGCTTTGTCCAAGGGTGACTAGATTGCTTACAACAAAAGAGAATGTTTCCCCATCCCCTCTTGTTGGAATATTTGATTTTTTTGTCTTTTTCATGTATTTAATGAGCTTGAAAAAGAGTAAAAGAAAGCTACTTTACAAAGGAGGAACGATTTTCGTGGGAAAGCAAATTGGTTCCAAGTGCATGGGACATACTGATGCTTAGTGAAAGGACACATGTGCAGGATAAGGACACTTAGGAAAATTCCTCCATGGTTCAAGGTGTCAGATCACAAGGGAAAAAGTGGTACAAGGCTTGCACCTAAGAAATGCTCTCACGGTTCAATAATCACAACATGAAACCAACATTAGGCCAAACACGTAAGGATGAGACATGCAATACGATTAAAAAATGACACAATGAGACTCCTTCCATGTAAAGTTTTATGAGCCTAGAGAAGGTAAGATCATCGATTTTACACTTTTAGAGAGTTTGCAAAACACTAAAAGAAGACCCCAAAGTGATCTTTTTTGCAAGGTTAGTCTCCAGGACCTGAAAAAGAATAAAATCATACCAAGGAGAACTCTTCTGGTCACTAGGTCCAGAGTATTCCTTTTTCGTACTTAGTCCATTCGGTCCGAAAGAGGGTTAAACTTATACTGAAAGGATATCTCTTCAAAACCATTTTAACAAGTGTGACAGAGACAAGATCACTCAACTATCTTTTAATTTTTAAGGAGTTTGAAAAGAGATTAACTATGGACTCATTCGTCCTTTTTCGTAATTTAGTCCCTTGATCCCGAAAAAGTATAAAACATAACTTAGGAGAAGTCTCTCGGTGAGACATGTCTCCTGAGGAGTACCTTTTTCCTGGGTAATCTATTGGACGGAAAAAGGGTTAAACTTATGTCAAATAGATATTCCTTCTGGAACAATTAACACATGTGAAAGGAACAAGATCACTAGGTGATATTTTCTTGTTTAGGGAGTCTGAAAAGAGCTTAAAGAAGACTCCAAGGGGCTTCCTTTTCTGTAAATAATCTCCAAGGCTCGAAAAAGTGATAAGCCAAAACTAGGGAGAATGGCCCTTTTTCGCAAATTTAGTCCCTTAGGCCCGAAAAAAGGGTTGAACTTACACTTGAGAATACTCTCCTAGCAACCCATAGCTCCTAGGGCACACCCTTTTCATAAAATTATCCATCCGGACCGAAAAATGGGTAAACTATCGCTGGACAAAGGTGCCTTCAAATTTCACTTTGATGAGCGTGAAGAGCAACAAGATCGTTTGACAATATTTTCAATTTTAGAGAGTTTGAAAGGGGCTTAAAGAAGACTCCAGGGGGGTTCATTTTCTTAAGTAATCTGAACGAGGTCGAAAATGATAAATAATTCTCGTTAGATGTTTCTTTCATATTTTAAGTGAGCTTGAAGGACAACAAACCATGTTCTTAGGGAGTCCATCGGGTATAGGCCAAAAAGATATGAAGAAAAAGAGTGAGGCTTCAACACAAAGTCATGACAGGACTAAAAGGACTCCCAAGCCTATAGGAAGTTCACAACATGGACGCCGAAATGCAACATAAGGATCTACCTAGGGCATCCATTGAGGGAAAGGCTCTACCACCTAAATACGACACTTCTAAAGAAACATATAAGGTTTTGTGTCACACTTTGGTGGGGTCAATCCTATGACAAAGTGAAAATCGTCAATAGAATGAAAAATGCAAGGCGGTGAGAACCTATCCTAAATGCAAATGGTGAAATCCCGATATTGTCACAAGATTGTATAAGTAGTACCCAATCATCAAAATATACCAAATCCAAAGGAATAAAAAGTTTAAAGGACCAAAATATCACCAAGAAGAACCACAACATCCACCAAGCGACAAAAAGAGAAGAAAACATGGTCAAACCAAGTCAAAATAGGGTCAAAAATATATAAATAGAAGTAAAAAGGGGCATTTTTACCATTGCATTTTGACAATTCCCCAAAATACCAAAACCCTCTTCCTTCAAATTGACATTTGGAGAGCATCGGTGGACGAAATCAACTCATTCTTGGGCCAAGTAAGTAATATTTCCTTTTACTTGCAATTCCATTAATTAATTTCAAGTTTTAGATGGAATTGGGGGTAGTGCACTCCAAAAAATTAGCTCGAATGTGCATGTATGCCACTTTTCATAGTCATCGCATGTATGTACACATGCTGAGATACTCTCAGCAAGCGTACATATGCGATTGATTCCAAAAAAGGGCACATACATGCTTAAAAAGTTGGGAAAAGGGAAGCACTAACTCCAAAAATGTTAGCATGACTCAAGATGTATGTGTGTTGGAGGGAAAGAGAACATGAAGAGGTTGACCAAATGGTCGAGGAAAACTCGATGGTGGTGGAAACATTGAAACAATGAAGGTTATGGAAATTCTTTAGTTGTCTCCTTCTGAGAGTTCAACCATGAATTTTAAACCATCTGGTAGAGTAATGGAATCCATATGCAAAGGATTTTATGATATAGGGCCAATCAATAACACCAACCACTACATACCTTTATTTTTTGACCAGACTCTCTAGGAGGGATGAACTAGTAAACTTGGATACATTCCCTCTCGGGCCATATAACATAGCCCACTACATAGATATGTATTGTGAGGCCAACACCGAGAAGGTGGGGTCTCAAGTGCCGATACAAAATATCGAAAAGTGAGCTTGAGGGTGGTACTATACATGATTAGGTAGATGAAAGGATCCAAAACTCTACACTAGGCTTCATGGGCCCAGATGCATTACGTTGTGTAGTGTCTATAGCCAGTTATATTCGATTGGAGCACCACTATGCTCAATTACATGAAAATTCAAATGACAGAGTGCAAGTTGAGACATAGGAGAAACTTTGGATTTGGGACAATGTTGTGCGCATTATTATTTGAAAGAGTACTAGGGATGAGCTCGAGGGAGAGTATGCGGGGACACATAGCCTCCTTTCCAGTACTATGAAGATAGGTTGCTTTGATGTCGTGTTAAGGAGGAGGAGGAGTACATGCGGCTTATGACGATGAGTTCTTCGAGTGGTGGAAATTCCAGATTCCTGCCATAGAAGACTACCCATATGCGGGTATTAGTTTCCTGAGGGACGCAGACATGCCTATGCCTCCTGGTGCAACACGTGGCGATATAGGTACTTACTCATATTTTTTGAATTTTTAACTTTTTATTTTTTAAATTTAGAGAAGAAAAGAAAACATGTTTTTGGTAACGTCACAATACTAACTTAAAACCTGTTATGTATAGATGTGGGGCCAGTGCGGCCAATAGACTTCCCTCGTTAATGATGTCATCTGCAAGAGAAGATCCAGCTGGGAGGATATGTAGCAGAAGCAGGGCCATCAACATAGGATGAGAGAGTCCTGAGGTGGGTAGAGAGGAACATCAAATTACTCACTTGTAGTGTTCCCATGGTAGAGATCGAGGATCTGCCTCCATCCATGCAGACTCACATAGTGGGAGTACCTAGGGCATGGGTCCAACTATTCCGACATCTAGCCAACATTGTAGTCCATTATAATAGGGACAATAGGCCTAGGGATTAGAGTAGTGTTGGACATTATGCGTGCCGAGGGCACCCTTTTATTATCTCCCATATGTATTGAGGGCATAAGCCCGACGGTGTATTATTGACACTTTTGAGGCCTATGGCCCACATTTTGTACTGTGACATTATTTTGGACATATTATATATATACATATTTTTTACTTATGGAGTAAACATCTTTTTTACAATTATATTTACATGCGTGTGCTTTTTATATTAATGTAAGATGCCAATCTAATACATGATTTTCCAATGCATCAGTTAATTGATTAGATCTCCTAGGAACATGAATATATGTGGTATAATCAAAATATTGTTCTAAGAGACGTACCTTAAGGAATCATCGGTGAAGGGTGGGATCATGGGCGCAATACACTCCATTTGGCTGTGACACTACCAGTTGAGCACCTAGATGAATCCAGAGGTGAAAAATACCATGTGACAATGCATAAGGTAGTAATTCTATTACAACACTGTACTCGACAACTTTATTGGTTGCTTCTCCTACACAAACACCTCCAGAAGATACAAAATGACCAGTGGGCGTGAATATCACCCAAGATGCAGAAGAAAGCCTCTGATTGTGTCGGATAACACCATTTGTGAACCCAATATAAACCTCGGATTCACTTGACATATTCCACAAAGTAGAAACACAATAAACTACACGTCCATAAAACAAAACAATACTAAAATGTATAAATAAAAATATACACTATTTACAAGAAGTTACACTTAGGTGACCAACCTAAGTGTAATACTTATTAAGGTAGATCCCATTTTTGGGATCAAGAAAATAATTACCTTCGAAGTCAACCAAATGATAAGCGCCTTTATCCAAAAATTTCTTAACAATAAACGGTCCAAACCACATGGGTTTAAATTTGCTTGCTCCCAAGGGATGTTTATATTGATCATAGACCAAGACAATATCTCCTTCGGAGAAAAATCTAGGGTGGATCGAACGATAATATTGAAACCTGACACGCTATTTATGAGCCTCATTAACTAAGGCTGCATATGGATGTTGTTCATCGAGCTACTCGAGATAGAGGAGACATTCTTCAAGTGCGGTTGTGTTGGGAAGTAATTCCACTGCCAACTTAAGAGAAGGAATATGACACTCTATGGGAAATATTGACTCTAGCCCATAAATGAGTTGGAAAGGAGAGAAACTGGTAGCGGTCTTGACATAATTTCGATATGCCCAAAGTGCCGAGTACAACATCAAATTCCAATTGGACTTGGCCAAATTGATTGTCTGTTGGAGAACAATATTAATAGAATTATTGATAGCCTCCACCTGACCATTCTCCTATGGATAGTAGGGATACAAATGTTCTTTCTTAAACCCAAGATTTGATGTTAACTTAGTCATCATCTTATTCTCAAAGTGATTGCCATGGTCAGTGACAATCTCCTTCGATATACCAAACCTAACGACAATATGGTTGAAAACGAAAAGCGCAGTCATTTACCTGTCATTACTAAAGGTTGGCATGGATTTGACCCACTTAATGAAGTAGTCTATTGCCACAATGATATAACGATTCCCCCTATTCGAATCTGGGTGGCATGTAGTGAAATCAATCCCCCATTTAGTGAAGGGACCAAAAACAATAATTGGAAACTTAGGAGCAGGGTGTGCCTGCATCTTTCGAGAGAATATATAACACGGGTGACACTTCTTAACCACATCTATACAATCTTTTATTAATGAGGGCCAGAAGTATACTGCATGAAGGATTTCTGGGTTGTTTCCAACCCATACAAGTGACCACCACATGCTCCAGTGTGGCAGTCATTCAAGACAATCTATGCATCCTCATGATTCAGACAACAACAAAGAACACAATCAACTCCTCGATGATACAAAGTATCATCAATGATAAGATAATTCCATGCTTGATGGTGTATCCGTCAATGCTCATCATGAGAAGTAGATGAAGGGAAATTCAAAGTCTGAAGATACACAAGTATATCTCCATACGAAGGGTCAGAAGATGAAATAAGGAAGATATATCGATTGATCAATTATTCTTTGGGAATCTCATTTCCACTCTCAATGGGAAGTTCCAAAATTAGCTCAGCAAAGACTAAAGAGTTTTTAGACTTCACCGAAACAAAGTCCAAATCAAATTCTTGAAGAAGGACTATGCATTGAATAATCTTCCCGCCGATGACCTGTTGTGTCAACACATATTGAAAAGGATTAACGATATCTATGACGGTGGTCTTACGAAGTAGAATATAATGACAAAACCTTCAGATATCATGGACAACTGCCAAAGCCAATTTCTCAACATGAGTGTAGTTGAGTTTCGGTTCGAATAAGCCTCGACCAAGGTAGTAGATAATGTTCCTGGAGCATGTCATCCTCCTAAACCAAGACCATACTGATGGTAGAATATGATGCAACCAATTATAATGAGAAATCCCTGCCATAATCAAAAGGATTGAGCAGAGGGGAAAACGTCAGGGAACTTTTCAACACTTTGAAAGAGCATTGAGTCGCTTCATCCCAAAAGAATGGGACCCATTTTTCAAAAGATGCTTAAACCCTTTAGTTATTTCGGCATAGTTGGAAACAAATATCTAAAGGAATTTATCTTTCTTGATCCAAGTGGATATTGGTGGCCACACACCTGTTCCAAATCCCAACTGAATCATTTTGACTATTTCCAGTTCAACACGTTTCTCTGTAACGGGGAAATTTATTTGTAATTGTGGATTTTGCACTTGCGAGGCTGTCTTGAATCCCTAAAAAACATCCATGTGGATATTTATGGCCGCCCACCTATTCCAACTGGCTTATTTTGGAATTTTTCATGTCAGTACATATTTATGTACTTCCAGGGATGTTTTGGGGCCCTAAACAATGTTTTCTTGGCTTCCCATAGTCAAACTGTAGACAAAGTCAGACTTTTATGGTATAATTCATATTTATCGAAAATACCTTTTTAACGAGCTATCACATGCCTAAAATGAATATCGTATGCAAACGTTATGACCCCGAGAAGTTAATGTACTAACTTACCCCAACGGGCCCACATGACTTTTGGTGCTTCATCTCCTAGGGTTAGGTTTTTGGATGTCTAGGGTTTTATCATTCATGTTTATCATAAAAAGGCCTTCAGAGCCTCATTGTACTCATCTTCTTACGAATGAGCGTAGCCATCACATATCTTTTCAGAGATAAAGCTGCCACCATTCTAACAAGTCTTGCACTCTGTATTTTACAGTCTCTGTACATTTCTTTCATTAATAGAATCATGTATTGATGTATTTCTCTGTTTTTGGCAAATTTTATGTGTATTTCATTATAATATCCCTGCTTTCATTTCGTTCCAAAAATAATCCAAATCAATGGTATCAGAGTAGGCCACTCTTAATATTTTTTCAATGCATGTCCCTGACGAGGTCCGAGTATAGAAAGTTGGGTCTCGATATTGTCTCTATTGAGGAAAATCTCTTGCATGCCCAAGAAACCCTCTATGGTAGAAGAAAATAAGAACATCGGAGCAAAATATTCTATTAACCTATTGCTTGAGCAAGCTCTCGTGCGATGGAGGTACAAAATGATGGAGAATTTTTCCCACATCCTTCAATGCCCACTGATAGAAACAAACACATCTTCATCAAGCGACCACTTTGGAGGAACCTATCCCTTCAAGGTACAATTTAATTTTCATATTCTTGTATTTGAAGGTCAGATAGATGCAGATGCCTTAGAAAAAAGGTTAAATATGCTAGAAGGTTATTTATCCATTCACAATTTTTTCGACAGGGAAACGATCACCTTCGCACTCCTCAAGGTTCTCCCTCATGTCCAACATTGGTGGGAAACTTACTGGGAGAAAAGTTCCATAGAAGAATATGGAATATATGGGGCCAAGCCCACTTGGTTATTTTTTGTGGATGTGGTCAAGGAAAAATACTACCCTGTTGATAACTATGAAGAACAATACATGAGATGGATCACACTGTGGCAAGAGAAGAGCCAAATAGTGCTAGAGTTCACAAATACTTTCCATACCTTGTGCACCAAGCTGGGTATCAAAGACTCCGAGTGAAATATGGTTTTGAAATACCATGGGGCTCTGTATAGGAACATCCAAACAAAAATGGATTTCCTAAACATATCATCATTGGGAGTTTCCTATCGATATGCCGTCAAAATCGAGCAAAAAATTAGGCACCAGAACAAATGGGAGTTTGGGTCTACAAATCCGCAACAACCAAAGCATGGAAAATACGTCCCTAACCAACAACCTCCTAAAAACCAGTCCAAGACACAGGAAAATTAGGGTAAAGGAAATATGAAAAATTAAATTTGGAAGTGGTGTGAATTCCACAAAATACCTTGGCACAACACCGATGAGTGTCTCTAGAAACAATCATTGGTTGCTAAGGTCAAAGACAATGAGATGAACCCTGATTCAGAATCTGATCTATAAAATATTGAAAGTAGATAGATCATCGATGCAAACCCCACTACTACTATCACAACCGCAACAATTCAACTAGAAGAAATAGTAGAACCTGAAGAGGGTGAGTGCCTCTTCGATTCACAGATGTGGGTGAAGGGGACCCTGTTGCATTTCATTGTTGATAGCGAAAACCAAAAGAACCTCATATCAACTGAGGTTGTCAAACAGTTTGTGTTGTCGACAAAACCACACCCGCAACCATATAACATCAGGTGGCTTCACTAGGGATGAGATCTTCATGGCAACCAACAGTGTCGCCTGTCCTATGGCATCTATCCCTTCAAGGATGAGGTAATGTGTGATGCTTCCCCTCTTGATGTATGTGATTTTGTTTTGGGCCAACCATATATGGGGAAATGTCATGTTGTTTATGAGTCTCAACCCCATAGTGTCATTATTACTTTGGGGGGTTAACTCTATAGGATACCATAGGTAGTTCTGACTACCGTTCCACCAAAATAGTGCCGTAAGTTAATTTATCATACTGCAAAATTCATCCTCTTCACAATATGTTCAAAGGATGCACAAAATGCCACTATAACCACTGTAGCATCAAAACCTTCTATCCAACAGAAGCAGATTGCATAAGAGAAAGAAGATATTGTTTCTTCACCTACAATGGTGCCTACACAATTATCCGTCAAGCACAGAGACAACAGGTTGGTGGAACAGATTCAACCCCGCCAACAACAGGCCATTCGTGACAACCTTTCACAAACCAAGCAATGCAACTTCTCCAACAAAGCACACAAATCACCAAGATTCAAATTCAAAAAATGATTTCCGCTCTTCCCCAGAAACTCAATGTAATGTAGACCATTTCTTCCTAAGGGGGGAGGATTCATCCAGGTGGATATTGGTGGCCACCCACCTGTTCCAAATCCCAACTGGCTCATCTTGACAGTTTTCAGTTCAATGCATTTCTCTGTAATGAGGACATTTCTTTGTAATTATGGGTTTTGCACTTCCAGGGATGTCCTGAAGCCCTACACAACATCCAGGTGGACATTGGTGGCCACTCACCTATTCCAACTAGCTTATTTTGGAAGTTTTCATGTCAGTACATTTTTCTGTACTTCCAGGGCCGTTTTGGGGCCCTAAATAGTGTTTTTTTGGTTTGCCAAAATCAAACTATAGACGTAGTTAGATTTTGACAACATAATGTGTAGTTCTTGAAAATACCTTTCCAGTGAGCTATCACGCCTAAAATGGAGATTGTAGGCAAAAGTTACGACCTCGGGAAGTTAATGTACTAACTTTTTTTTTTTTAACAAGCAGTTCACAGAGCGAAAGGGGGCACATGCTCCAAGATCTGTGAATAAGAAGTTCACAGAGCGAAAGGGGGGGTAGGCTCCAAGCTATGTAAACAACCCAGGGATCTCTCTGAGGAAAACGAGAATGGCTACAAGGTGGTGAGGAGGTTGCTATAAGAACTTGGGGGATTTGGAGAGGCAAGTGATCGAAGTGGCATTCCCACGAGGGCCACACGCAGAGCAAGGAAGACTGCAAGTTTGCTGAGGAGGGAGATGATGAACGAACCCGCAGATTTGTGGGAAGAGTCCTCTACACAATACTGAGCATCACCATGGAGGGACGACTGACATTAGGGAAGTTGAATCGAAGGGGGAGATGAGAGGCCTGTCCATCAAGTCCACACAGGTGAGACGGGTACATCAGATTTCCCATGCGAGGAGAAGATTTCGCACTGCCTGAAGAAGAGACCATCTTGTACAAGTGAGGTAGAGAGTCCTCGTATGGCGCATGCCAAATGTTGCGACTACAGGTTGTCATGTGGATGACTGAAAGCATCCACTCAACTGTGTCATGGCTATCCTTTCTGGCACGCGGTGGAACCCGACTGAGGAGGCTGAGGATGTTTCATTTTAGCCACATTTGGGTGGAGCTGTCAATGTTCCTATCCATGTGATCGTGAGGGCTTCTTAAGTCCCAAGGGGGGAACTCCTTTTTCTATCCCGAACTAGCTCTTGGAGGTTCATTAGTATAGGGTGGTTGAGGTTAAAACTCCATCGATGCTGAGAGTGCCAATATTTTTCCTGATGGATGCATTAGCCATCTTGTCTGCTTCGCTATTGTTGCCCCTAAGGATATGAAAGAAGGTAGTCTTGATTTCTTTGGATGCCAGCTTGGTTCTATCCAGGATCTGTTTTAAGCTGGGATCTTTGGGGTTTGTTCCCTTGACCATCAGTCTTATTATGGTGAGAGAGTCACCTAGGACAACAAGCTTTCTTATTCCCTTGGAATGGGCCTGTTGAACACCCTTGAGGAGAGTGTAGGCCTCAACTTTGTTGTTGGTGTTCATTCCTAGATTCCAGTGGTACCTAGATTTTGTTTTTCCCCTGGGATCATAGAGGATCCCCCCCGTGCCTACCTCCCATGGGTTTCCTTTAGAGGCTCCATCGAAGCATAGAGTGTGGGTTTTTTTCTTCTGGATCCAGAGTTCCATGTTGAATGTGTGATGGAGCTGCCATATTGATCTTGGAGCCGTCTGGGGGTACTTGACGGTCCTGAGATTGAAGCTTGTCATCGAATCCTTTTCTCGACCATTCCAGTTTGTTGTATCTTCACTTTTCAGAGGTCGAGAAAATATAGCTTCAGAGAGTAGAAGCTTCTACTGTTTGAGGGGGGGTGATCTTGCCTTGAAAAAGTTTCCTATTTCTTGTTTTCCAGATCTGCCAACATAAAAATTTTGCTAGTGCCCACCACACTCGTTTAAGTACCGACTTATCTTTGAAGGATCCCCGATAGTATTTGTCCCCGTTCCCCAGGCTGGGATGGGGGGAATATGGCCAGCGTATAAAGCGGGCTAGGTCCCCATAGGCTAGGTTCCAACAAATTTTTGCAAAGGGGCAATCCCATAGCAGATGGTTGATATCTTCTTGATTGTTGTTACAGAGCGGACAGTTGAAGGGCCCAAGAAAGATTCTCTTCATGAGGTTCTCCCCTATTAAAATCTTGCCATTTTCTAAAGCCCAGTTGAAGAAGTTTAATTTTGGGAGGGAGTCCCGGTTCTAGATGTTTTTCCATTTTGCCGAGGATTGATTCCCCCCCGTGTTTTCGAGCTGGCTATATCCTGCCGTGACTGAGTACCCCTGGCTCCCCCAGCCCCTTCTATTTGGGCAGGTTTTTTGGATGGGTGTTTCCCCTTTTAGAAGCATGATCATGCTTTGAGCCTGTTCTTCTAAAGGTTGGGGTACATTCCCCAAGTTCCAATATTTCCAACTGCTATTGTCATTCCAAGCTTAGATATCAAACAGAGTGCACTTTCCTCGTCCTAGCATCCAACCTTTTAGATCTGAGAGGTTCTCATCACTGGGGTTAAAGGTTACCCCGATGATCCTGTCCTGCCATATTTTTATTGATTTTCCATTTCCAGGAATCCAGGAGAGGTGCTCTCTAAAGAAGGGAGAGGCTCCCTTTATTAATTTCCAGATTTGGGATCCTGTCTGGTTGTGGTGTGGTTTATCCATGCTTCTGATTCTTTTCCCTAGCCTGTATTTTCTTGAGAGTGCCTACTTCCACTAGTCATTTTCCCCTGTGATTAGTCTCCACAAAATCTTAGCTCCCATTGCCAAGTTGGTGATTTCAGGGTCTCAGATGCCCATAGATCCCCTGGATTTTAGCTGGGTGATTGTTTCCCACTTTACCAGGTGAAGTTTATTGTGGTTTGAGGCTCCTCCCTGCCACAAAAATTTGCGGATGACCTGGCTCATTGCTTGAAGAATTCCCTTTGGGGCGAGAAGGGTGGAGAATTGAAACATGGAGAGAGTCGAAAGGAAAGACTTTATTACCACCACCCTGCCCATTGGGTTTAGCCATCGTGCTCCCCAACTTTCCATATTCCCCCTGAACTTTTGTAGGAAGATGTGCCCGAATTCTCCGGGGAGCGTTTTGAGACAGAGGGGGAGGCCTAGATATTTGAAATATTTCTAGTCTTGGGTAATAGAAAAGCCCATAATTTGAGTTATTCTGGCCCTGATTTCTACTGAGACATTCCAGGTATAGATCTGAGATTTTTCTTTATTTAAAGAACCTCCCGAGACGGTGAGAAAGGTGTCCAGAACTTGAAGAATTCTTCTGGCCAGAATTTTGGAAGCGCTGCTCAGTATAATTGTGTCATCTGCGAACTGAGAGTGGTTTAGTCTTTTCACTCCTTGGGCTATTTTTAATCCAGGAATATTACCAGAAGCACATCCCCATTCGATACTTCTGTTTAGCGATTCTGCCATGATCACATAGAGGATAGGGGAGAGAGGGAAACCCTGCCTTAAGCCTTTGGACACCTTGAAGAAGGGGCCTGGTCGATCGTTTATGAGGGGGGCTATCCAAGGAGACTCGATGCAAGAGTTGATCCAATTCATGAAATTCTGGTTGAAGCCAAACTTGCGCATGAATTTGAAGAGAAAGTTGTGCTCCACTCTGTCAAAAGCGTTGGCCATGTCAAGTTTTACTGCCATTGCGAACTCCCCGCGTGTGCTGCTGAAATGGATTTCTTCCTAGACGAGGGTGTATTTATCCCATATCTGGCATCCTGCGACAAAACCACCATGATTTGGGAGGATTAATTTGCTGAGCAGGGGACTAAGACTGTTTGTAATTATTTTGGCTAGGATCTTGTAAGAAATGTTGGAGAGAGAGATGGGCCTAAATCTGTTGAGGGAGGAGGCTCCATGTTCTTTTGGGAGGAGGGCTAGGAAGGAGGAGTTTGTTTCTCCACCCAGTTTTTTGGCTTTATGGGCGAAGAGAATCATTCTGGTGAAATCATTTTTAATGATGGGCCAACACTTTTTATAGAAGTGGAGGGTGAAGCCATCCAGGCTCGGGGCTTTGTCTTCATGAAAATGGTTCAGGGCTCTGGAGATTTCTTCTTCCTCTATGGGTTGGTCTAGGAGGTGGTTGTCTGCCTCAGTTATCTTAGAGGGGATATGCTGAAGAAAAGAATCAGAGAGGTAATCTTCGCCTTTTCCAGAGAGTATATACAGGGCTTGGAAGTGGGAGGAGGTGTGAATCTTAATTTGGTCACAGTCCTGAAGTGTTTCCCCTTCAGGAGTTTTAAGATCGGAGATTTGATTGGCCCAGTTTTTGACTTTGGCTTGGTTGTCGAAGAAGGTGGTGTTTTGGTCACCTGCCTTCAGCCAGATGATCTTGGATTTTAGCCACCAGATCGTTTCTTCTTATGCTAGGGCCTGGATATAGTTTTTGTGGAGGGATTGCTCGTGGGTGAGGAGGCTCTGCGAGATCTCTGCACTTTCCATTTTGTCTTGGAGGGCCTCTAGTTGGTCCTTCTTGATTTGAGTTTTGCTGCATGGGTTGTCTTTAGCCCACCTCTTAGCATATCTTTGACTGATTTGAGTTTCTGCTCCCATATGAAGTTCGGTGATCCTGTGACCCATTGGTTCTAGATTTGGGCAATGGATTAAAGGATCTCTGGTCTTTCCAACCACAAGGGATTTAAATTGAATGGAATTGGGCCCCAGTTCTTCTACTTTTCAAAGGTTAGTCGTATGGGGCAATGGTCTGATCCTTCCTAGGGGAGGCTCTTTGAGCACGACTTATCAGGGAGGGCCAACAATTCACTGCTAATCAGGAATCTATCTAGTCTGGCTGCGATATGGCCGGGCCCTGCTCTTCTATTGTTCCAAGTGTAGATCCCTTTACTGGATGGGATGTCATAAAGGTCCAAGTCTGAGATGAGGTCCTCCAGCCGTTCTCAGAATTGGTCTCTAACTACCGAACTTTCTCTTTTTTCCATTGCTGGTCTGGTTGTGTTAAAGTCTCCTGCAATGATAAGGTTTTTGGGGGGATTTTCTTTGGCGAGGTCTAACAGAGATTGCCAACATTCTATTTTTTCATTGTAATTATTTGGAATGTAAACATTGATGATGCAGTATAACATACTTGAGGTTTTGTTAAGAAGTTTAACTCGGATCCAGAATTGAGTCTGCGCTTGTTCTTGTAGGGAAAAATTTGCCCTGTTCCAGTGAATTCCAATTTCACCTGAGGCCCCTCTAGATCTCACTGCACGTCCATCACAGTTGTGCCAGATTTTTTTGAGATCATTGAGGGTTTCCAGTTCCCCCAGTTTTGTCTCCTGGAGCATGAGGATTGAGGGTTTTTCTACCCGTAACAGTTTTTTAAGGTCTTCTTTCTTATGGCTATTGCCTAATCCCCTACAATTCCAGGAGATGATTTTCATCATTTAACAGGGTGTTTGGTTGCCCCCCCTCTTGAGGGCTGAGAGCTTGTTCCCTTGTGCTTGGCTGCTTTGTTCTTACCAACTTTTCCATCTTTCTTTAAGGATTCCTCAATGGTTTTTTGAATCCCTAGTTCCTTTTCCCTCTTCGTTGCCGATTCCGTTTTGTTTCGATAAGATTTCCTTCCAGGTTTCTTGTTGTTGATGGTTTGGGATAATTCCTCTTCTGATTCACTGTCTGAGGATTCACAACCCTCTTCTTCTGATATTTCTAGGTTTTTTTGGTTTTGAATGTGTGGAGATTAGACAGGGTCTTCTCTCAGTTCCATAACTTCTTTGTTCTTTTCCAGGGGTGCATCGGTTCCTCCTTGTTCTGCTTTTGTTCCTTTCCCACTGATTTCCTAGATTTCCATGGAATCAGGTGGATTATCCTCATGGCTGAGGTCTACCACGCGATTATGAATTGACTCTCCTTTTTGGGGGGATCCAGAGGTCTTTTCTTTTGGATTTGTGCTATTTTCCCTTTGATTTTGGTGTGGGATCTGCTGATTTTTCCCATTAGGTTTCTTCCTTTTGGGTTGCTGCCATTGGTCTTGCTTGGGATCTTGGTCCTGAGTATCTTTGGCTTGGGGGCAGGTTTTAGCAAAGTGGCCATATTCGTGACATATTTTACATTTGAAGGGGATCTGTTCATAGTCCACTTGCTAAATGTAGGTCCAACTATCCAGGTTTAGTTGTACTGCTTCTAGAAGACCCTTTTCCAGATCTACTTCTACACAGAGTCTAGCACAGGCCTGGAGGCCTTCCTTTGGCTTGGCGTGATCGATGAACTTGCCAAGGGTGTTTCCTATGTTTCAAATTGCTTCATCATTCCAACAGTGCAGGGGGAGGAAGGGTAGCCTGACCCAAACCAAGACAACATAGGGGATATCATTTTCTGGACTACAGTCTAGAGTCCATTTATTTAAATACATTCCTCTGGACCCCATGAAGTAGGGGCCGCTACAGAAGTTCAAATATCTATCTTATTTATTTTCAAATAAAAAGGCGAAGAATTCCTTACTGCAAAAGGTTGCCGATAGTTTCCCTTTGATCAGTTTGTACCAATTTGCTTCCAACTAGATGTGCATAGCTCTTGGGGATGGACATAGACCTGCAAACTGTCCGATTAGGCCTCGATCTATGAGCCTTAGAGCTAATGTATGCGCTATGGGTGCGTAGACTATGAACTTAGGGATTTCAACCGCCTTTTTGATGAAACGGGAAGGCAGAATCCTGGGCACTTTGGCATAGGATGAGACTAGGGCTTGGAAGACCTGCATGTCATGGGACGGGGGATCTAGCGGAAGATCCCCTCCCAGAGAGGGGGCCATCAATGTGCGTGAGGAGATATTAGCAAGGTTGTAGAGCCATGCATTAGCCGCTCAGAATTTGATCGTGTGTTCTATAGTTAATGTACTAACTTACCCCAACGGGGCCCACATGATTTTTGGCACTTCATCTCCTAGGGTTAGGTTTTTAGATGTCTAGGGCTTTGGCATTCATTTTTATCATAAAAAGGCCTTCAGATCCTCATTGTACTCATCTTCTTATGAATGAGCGTATCCGTCACATCTCTTCTTAGAGATAAAGCTGCCACTATTCTAGTGAGTCTTTTGACAATTTTTATGTGTATTTCATTATAATATCTCTGCTTTCATTTTGTTCTGAAAATAATCTAGATAATTTCCCCTATATACTTTGAAGTTGTGGGATTGTGCATGGGGGAGGCAATTGAACTATTTCCTTGACCTTGAGAGGGTCGACCATGATCCCTTTGGTGGACCTGATAAACCCTAACAAATGTCCTGATGTTATACAAAAACTACACTTGTTTGAATTTAGGCGAATCCGATAGTAGCGAAACCTCTAAAAAATAAGACGTAGGTGGGTGGGATGATGATATCTCTTACAAGAACATGACACCAAATCATCAAGATATTCCTCGAATATATGTTTGAGGTCATGGAAGGCGAACATTATGGCCTGCTGAAAAGTAGCGCTAACATTTTTTAGGCCAAAAGGCATTTTTCTGTATGCAAACGTACCCCAAGAACATATGAAAGCAGTCTTATGTTGATCCTCAGGATTGATATTAATCTGATTGTACCCTAAGAAACTGTCCATAAAATAAAATACTTCACAACCCACAAATTCATCGATAATCTGATCAATGAATGGGGTGGGAAAGTTATATTTCGGGAAATAGTTTTTTAGACCATGAAATTCCATGCACACACGAATTGTGCCTTGCTTTTTATTGACAGGAACAGGGTTTGACACCCATTCACTCAATTGAATTGGGTAGATGAAACTGGCCTTAATCAGTTTCTCTACCTCAACCTTGATAGTCGCTTCCTTGCAAGGGTTTAATGGGCTAAGCTTCTGCTGAACATGCTTAGCATCGAGATAAGTCCTAATATCGTGTTCAACTATACGAGGGTCAATTCTTGGTATTGCCTCATAAGACCAGGAAAAAACATCGTGAAACTCTTTAAATAATTCAGTGTACAACTGAATCTCCTCGGGGGAACAATTCGCTCCAATGAAGACATTTTCAATGACACCAGGGGTTTTAGAGATGCCAATTGGAATCATTTCAGATGTACTCTCAATGTTTCCCTCAACATATATTCCATGCATGTCCAAAGAGTTAACAAGACAAGTGGCATCTCCATTCATGGTCATGGTAAAATATCATGCTTCCACTCTCCTAAGCTTGGGTAAAAAGTAGGATCTATGGTGAAGATCATCCCAAGGTCTATCTGGCCCATTCATTGCCTCGTTGGAGGGCAAGACCAATTCCAAAGGATTATGAGAAGTAAGAGAGTCTTGATCCCAAATAGTCTCGAGAATAGGATCTAACTCTTGAGGGGGAGTCAGATTAGAGTTGGTCAAGGCTTGCTGAACAGTATTGTACACAACCTCAGCTGTAGATAGGGGTATAGACATGCCAGGATGCACTACCGCTTCCATTGAAGCTAATGGGGAAGGTAAATTCCATGGATCATTAAAATAACTCGTTTGAAAAGAAGCTACTTGAAAGATCACAACCTTAGGATGATGAGGGACACCCGAAATAAGCTTGACATCATTCGAAGGTGGCAGAAAATCAAAATTTCCCATCAAATATGGAAATAGTCCAACACCTAGGTTGACGATACCTTGCTATGGGTTGTCTATCATCGGGACCGTAGATGCCCCCAATGAAGGGTTAGGATGAGAGAAGGATAACTGATCAACGATTATTATCCTGCCTTCATGAGGAAAACATAAGACACAAAAAAATGGATAGAATCATTGTCATTGTGTAGGTCCAACTTAGTCCTAAAAAAATATTATAGTCGAGAGGCGCATCGACTACTTTGACCTTGACACACATAATTTTTCCCTCCAAATGTATGGGGAAGGAGGGGATTATGCCATGTAGTCTAAAAGAACAACTGTCAAACATAGTTAACAACATTGGCGATGAAGACAACTCGGGTTGGCCAATGAACTTCCAACACGCCAATTTCATAACGCAAGTTGAGGCACCCTCGTCTACCACCGTGCGGAAAATATTCCGTGCCAACGATTTCATGGCATAAACCACTACTATCTAGAAGGAGATGTGATAAGGTAAATGAGGTTTGTGATCAGAAGAGTAAAAACAATAGTTCCCGAGTTAGATAGCTCAACATCACCCAAGGCAGATGAAAATGATTTTATCTATGAGGGGAAAATATGGAGGACTTCCAGGGAAGACATCACACAAGGGGTTTGTGACAGATCCTCCATGACGGAGTAGTTCTAAGAATCCCTTGCATTCAAATTATGAGAAGCCTTCTTAAACATACCCTTAGGGATGTGAGTCATAGTTTCTCAAATGGTATTCTAAATATGAAGAGGAGGCGATGGGTTGGAGGTTTATTTTCCCTTCTCAGTAGATTCCAAAATTCCTTAATCATGAGCCCTGGTATGAAGATGAGCATCTGATCTCATCATGTATACATTTGCGACTTCATTATTAGCGTTAAGCGTGGGGGCTCCTTGATTTCCCCAAGACACATTCGTGGATGAGGAAGCTTGTGCCATATTTTTCCCTTGAGGGAAAGGGTTAGTTAACACATTAAGATGTTGTTGTGCCAAAATATTCTGAGATTCCTCAAGCCGAGCAAATTGGTGAGTCAAGTGATCATTCACAAAAAGCTTACACGAAAAAGTTAACTTTCTTATTCTCATTTTTTCCATCACCAACATTGTTATCAACCCTTTTATCCCCCTTACCCTTCTTTCCCTTGTGCTTTATTTTTCCCTCGAGTTGTTGGTTACCTTTGGGATTCGTCGATTGCACATTTTGTACTTCTAATGTTTGGGTTGCGGGGGAAGTTGAACTATAAGTCTGGCTGGCCACATTCTGTTGGAGTGAGAACTATTGCAATTGGTTATCCAACTGATCTGTGGGATTTCTTTGTGCAGAGCTTACTATACCATCAACATGAGGCCCATATTTCAGTTTGGTTTTGTCAAAAGTTTACCATGGTGAGTGTGGGAGAATCTCATACAACATACTAGATTGAGAATAAATCAATTCTAGTTGTTGGGATCTCATGATAAACTCCTCCTTAGAGAACACTTTGGAATTTGCAACGTCTTTGGAGACACAAGGCACCAAGGACTTTAGGAACCACTCGAGCAAAAATGAGGGAGGGACCTTTACTTTGATCAAGATTTTTCGGCAACGCCATTATTAGATATGATCAGAGATAGGAACGACCTTCGTCTGCTCGAAGTTGGACAACAAATCTATGATGACATCGTATCTCACCGGTAGCTGGAAATGGTTTAAGAAAACCATTTCCAGGTCGTTAAAGTAAGAATACTTCGAGCTATCAAGCTCAATATACCATTTCCCAACAACCCATGCAAGAGTGCGTTGAAACAAATGCAACTGGAAAGAGTCATCCTTCAACGAGTTGGGGGATCACCATAAGTGAAATGTTGTAACATGATCACTTGGATATCCGCTAGGCTTGGCTTCAAATTTTTGTATGTCTGAGGGAAACTTAGTTGGCATAGGAGGCCAACGTGGATCATGACAAATCAAGAAAATGAAGAGTTGCCAAAAAAGTAACCTAGGTTGTAGTGATTTAAAGGAAAAGAGGAGTGTTATAGCCCTAAAATGCCCTACCTATGCATACATGGAATTGGCCTTTCTACTTGCACAATTTTCCAAATTACTACTAAGGATATCTCTTTAAAAAACCATTTTTTGGAGCATGCACGTGCCCTGTTGCACTACGTCCCGCGTACACACTCTATCTACACACTATACAACCCACGTGCATATGCTATATGCATACTAAACAACCTGCGTTTACCTCCAAAATTTGCAAAAAATAAAAAAATTGCAAGGAATTCGACGGAGTTTATGGGCTATCGAGGGTTTCCCAATCAATTTACCCATTGCAGGCCGTCCCCAAATGGAATAAAAATATTTTTTTCATATAAAAGGAGTTCTTGGGGTTGGATTCCATCATTCGAGCATTAGAAAAAAGAAACCTGCCAAAATCCATTTTCCCTCCAGCCCAAGATTTGCAGCCCTTTCTGAGATTTGGCCTCAACATTCCCCCTTCATCCCTCTCCCTATATAGTCCCTTCCCTATTTCCTAAGGAGATCATTTGATTGTGAGAGGTACTATGAGAATGATGCACTTGGATCATAAACAAGAGGATCCTGGATCATGTTCATGGAGCATCTACCGACAAGAAGGTTGTAACTTTTGTAATCTTCACATCCGAACAAAAGAGTTATGTTTCTATCCCAAATATTGTGTTTTTGCGCTTAATTGGTTAATGCATTTACATTTATATATGAACCCTAACATTGATAAGTAGAGATATAATATCTTGTAGCTTTGTTGTCTAAGTTGTCTACAGGTCAACTTTGGGAGGAGACCAACAACCCAAGAAACTACAAAGGAGAAGGAGGTCAACACCAACTGAAAGGACCTAAGGTACATCCTCTTTTCCTTCTCTTGTCTTTTGAGTTCAGATTGTTTGGGGTAGTTTAGAAGTAGAACCATCTTTTAAGGGAGATCAATTCTCTTCCTATACTCCGACCCAGTATAGTAATAGGGGGATTTTCCCCGCTAGTAGAATTGAGGACTCCACTAGGGAGTCTCTCTAGGGTGTTAGTGGGAGATATTGGGTACATTTGATTTTTAGTTTCTTTCTAATTTTTCTGAGTGTTCTGAGTCAGTTTGGGTCTCTGTCACCTTCTGGGTGCCTACCAACTTCCCTTGCCCAAGTTGTCTGTCCAAATTTTTTCTTTTTTTGAAAATTTATAGAGGTGTACACGCCCTGTTCTCTATACACCACGCATACATACACGGTCTGCATTATATAAACCCCACGTACATACACAGGATGTTCGTGTACAACACATGTCTCTATTGTTTTGGAGATTTTTTTCAAAATATTTTCTTTTCCTACATGAAACTTGTGGTTCCCAGGTCTTCCTGAGTTCCATAAGCCTCTGTTGTTTGGGGTTGAGACAGTTTTCAGATTCATATTGTTTATGAAATAAAAAAAGAGAAATCCTCTTGTCTCTCTGTGTTTCCTAGCTTTTTTGGTTTATTTTTAGCTTGAATTTTTAAGAAAAATGAGTTGTATTTTGAAAAAATATTCCCCCTCATGGCCATCGTGTATTATGCAGTTTCTTTTAACATATTTTGTTAGTTTTGCTTTGATTGGAAGAAAATTAAAAAAAAAACCTAGTTTTTCATGTCTCTTTCTTTCTTTGCATTTGGTTTGCATTGTTATTTGAAAAAGAAAAAGAAATTAGCATAGGGTTGTGTTTTATTCTCATCTTGAAAGCATTTCAAAAGAAAAATAAGAAAGAAAATCCTTTCATTTGCTCTTTTGTTTCACTTGAAAGTTGCATTGTGCATTTTGCATGGAAAGGAGAAAATATTGCATCCTTTTATGTTTGAGGGATTGTTCATGCTTTTTGCTTGAAAGTCTTTTTCATTTGTAGAATTAGAGTAAATTTTTCTTTTGTAGTGTTCTAATCAGTTTCATTTTTTTGCAAGAGTCTCAAACAAAATCAATTTCACTTTCAATCCTTGAGTAAGAAAATCCCCTAAAACGAGCGTGCTAATCTAAAATATATTAGTAACACTTTTTCTAGGGTTCACCAATAACTTAGGTTAGGGCCTTGGATTAGGTGTGGAGAGGTGAACTCTCCAAGGCCAACCAAAACTTAACTTAGGTGTATGTGCTAGGGTGTGAAAAATCCATCTTGTAATTACTCAATCTAGGAAGCTCCTCTCAGACAAGAGTAAAACATGAGGTTGCATGGAGGACAGTGAAGGAGATATCCACTCTTGATCCTGACAAAGCATTTGGGAGAGTGTGTATTGGGGGTTAATCCTGTAGCATTACTGGCCTGACCTGTGTTAGACCTCTGAGACACTTGGATCCATCCAAGGTACTCTAAGAGTGATTCTGGACCAGTTGTACTTTAGGCCTCAAGAGGATCTTCGGGCTTAGTTACCCTTCCCATACACTTACCCGACTGCCAACTGTACCCCCCTGGTTGTTGATTACAAGTTGGTGGCCTAGTTTCCATTATATAGGTTGACACATAGGTGACTGCAAGGGGTGTATCGTGGTACCTGATGTAGAGTCTGTACTCTTTGGGAGACACCCGAAGGGACCATTGGTCGAAGGTCTAGGTAACTGTTTCTCCTAGCCAATTGTTTTCCTTTGTGAATGCTTTGGATGATCAAGACTTCATCTCCTTGGGTTGTAAGTATTTAGAAGGGTAGTTTGTTTGGTTTGTATCCTTTTAGGTTTTTCTTCTTAGTGGTGTGCTCTATGCTCCCTAGTTTTCCATAGCGAGTTAGTTAGTCATTGCTTTGGGTCTTTGAACTAAGGTGGTAGACTGTCCACTTCGTTGGCCACGAGGACTTTTTAGTCTTCCTCTTAGAAATGTAGATCCGCCTCTTTATAGGTGTTGTTTTTTATACCATTGTTTCACTAGAGTTAGTGTGTGATACTTTTACGGACTTGAACAATTCTAAAAAGGAAGAACCTCTGCATAAGATATTCATGGAAAAATTTCATGACGATACCAACAAGGGAACCCCTTCGCAAGGGGATTCTTGTGCTTTTCCTTTCTTTGGAAATGTTGGTGTCCATTTGATGGCCATGTTATACATTTCTGGGTTGAATGTGGGAATTCTAGTTTGTTTGGGTACCATTCCAGATGTCCCTAATGCTCTTGACACTTCTCAGTTAAGCACCTTATTTCATGGGCATTATGTTCATGTTCCTTTGTTAGTAAATAATTCTCCTCCTCCTTTTGTCGTCTCTAGTGAAATTCTAGCTACTAGTAATCAAAAGTCTAAACGAAATAGAAAGAGGAATAATAAAAATATGAAATCACCAACCTCTACGAATCATGTTGGAGATAGGTCGTTAACCTATGCAAGTCAAGTTGAATACCAACACCTAATCTCTGTAAGTCATGTTGGGGCCAAGCACCCAACCTCTACAAGTCATATTGGGGGAAAAAGTCTAGCCATTGCTAGTCATACTGACGTTAGGTCCATAGCCTCTGAGAGTCATGTTATCGACCAATCACTAAGCTATGCAAGTCATGTTGGAGATGTGAAACCAACCACTAAAAGTCATGCTGGGGCCACGGTTCTTGTCAATCCGAGTCATACGAGTGATATGTCAACAAACTTTGCTAGTCATGTTGGGGACAAACAACCAACCATTGCCAGTCATGCTAGGGGAATTGATTCTATTCAAAAACCTAGAGATACAGTACGTAAACCTAAGTTCCCTTGTAAGCTTTGCAAGGGATATCGCCTTACTTATTTATGCCCTGGACTTCCATAGGCATGGATATTGTGGTCCATGTCTACAATCTCTTCTGGTTCTGAGTCTTCTAAGGTTTCCTCGCAGCCTATTCAACAATTGGTTGATAAAGTGGTCATGTCGATGCAATCTTCGACTAATCCCACTCCTCTTTTTGGGGGTGATGTTCCTTCATACCAGGTTATCTTTCATCCTATTCAACCAGGGGTTGAGGAAGTGGACGTGTCAATGCAATATTCATCTTGTTAGCACTCTGTAAATTTGTTTGGCTGATAAAACAAATGACAAAGGTAATTGTTTAAACCAACTTTAGGTTGGATTCTGACCCTTCCAACCAGAGAGGGCTCTCTCAAACGTTGAAATATTGAAAATACTAAAAAATAGTTGGCAATAGACACAAAGAGGTCAGATTCTGTAATAGGACAAGTTTTTAAAGGGGTTGGTAGGACCAACAAGAGAACAAATCCATTGGGTGATGGGGTCAGCTTCTAAAATCATATGAAAATTTGCAAGCTATGTATTCCTGAGAGAACGGAGGAAAAATAGGCACTGTGTTCAACCAAATAATCAATATGAGATGGAAATGGGAAAAGAGGAAAGACCACTATGACAAGAGGCATCTAACAGAGGACGAATCTCTTGGCATAGCTCTATAAGAAGGAACATAAAGGCTGGCTACTCAAAACAGGGCACCGATAATGGGTGAATTCTGAACCAGAAACCAATAAACATATTACAAGTATAATCAATATAGAAAGGAGCACCAACAAGATGAATTCCTTCTTTTAGTTAAAGATTATTACTAGTAGCAAAACACATTTATGAATATGAAATACAAGAAAACATATTGGACATTAACACCATGATGAATCTCGACTATCCAAGAAAACCTTCTCTGCTTGTATTAAAATTCATAAGAGATCACAAAGTTTTCCTGCTACAGAGGAAGGCCCCTCTCCCACCAGATGAACCCTTCATTTATCTTTTTAATAGTATATATAGATAAATTACATATGAGAACCAAAAATGGATCATCTTCTCCAAGATTCAAAAAATAGATATCGGTTACAGAGGGAGTAACATATCAAAATCGAACTCCTACTTTCTAGGGAATGTTACAAACATAAAACCGAAATATTTGAGATCTTTACCCTGAATGCCACCTATCCAAAAAATCAAAAGATTCCCTGAAATGAACTTGATTTAGCCTATCATGAATTTTTCATTTTAGCTTTTCAATATCTTCCTTTAATGTGTCAAGCTAGCTAGGTTGGTCTTCTTCAATACCTTTGACAGTTCCAGCTTTAGCCTCCTCCTTTTGTCGCTTTTTCCTTTCTCTCTCGCCAGATTGCGTGCAGTGTCCATTTGCATATCCATTAATGATCAAATCCTTCATAATATGATTCAACCTGATCTCTTCACCTGATCCTGGTTCATCCATATATTTTGCGTGAGATTTTGTTGTGAGGAGTTGTGCATCATGCCTTTCTCTCTTCTTACTTGACAGTTTTGTCATATTATTCAAATTTCCCAGTTTGTTGAAAAACACTGGATCTTTCTCCTCAGATTCCTCTGGTTTTCCAGGGAACATGAGCCTATTTCGCTCAACTGCACATGAATTGGACAAGTGATTCGATTTGCAGGTATCCTGCTATGGAATAAGCCACCAATTACTCGAAATAGAATAAGTTCACCTATGTTTTGAGTAGAAGTTGACATCAAATGTCAATCATGGGCTACTGATGAAAATCCTTTTAGGGATAACAAAATGTCACATTTGACCATCGATTTCCAATGATGAGTATTAACTTGGTTATTTGGTGGCGCTTATTTGGCACTGCACGAACGAATGGTACATAAACAAGTGTCTCGAGATGATTTGACTTGCCATCAAACTTCACTTCCACATGTGACCCTTGGATTTGACACATTTAATGACACTTAACACATGATTTCGGGGTGTGATGGAGTGGTTTTGAGTTCACCCTCTTTTCCCCCTAAAATGTGTTTGAGGATGCCACGTATCTTTATGGGAAACCACGGTTGGAATTTCGGGCCCGCTTAGAAATTTTAACCTCTGTGTTGTTTCCAACCCGAAATCTCTCTCAGCCGTTGATCTCAGTGGATGGTTATCTATGATATTTCGACCCCGATTTTCCTAACACCTCCTCCAAATTTAATATCTTTTTCCATTTCTGGCATTTCCCCAAATTTATCTGATTTCTAAATCAGTTTAGCACCTCTCTAACCCTGAAATCTCAATTTCACCCTGAAAATTTAAATGGTGATAACATGGGCTGCAACTGGGGATGTTATCCTCCCAGTGAGGTAGAAAAGAACATGTAGAACCTGTGCCTTATCCATTGAGCTTCTCATAAAATAGGTGTGTACTCTGCCTTAACTTGTCACCAATGTCCATTGAAAACCGAAGTCTGCATACTTCTCTTACTTGGAGACTGAACACTGGATATACTGCTAACATCTGACTGAACACTTTATTTGGAAACCTAATCTTGAAAATGATTGATCATCAAGCTTATTCTCACCTACCTACCCTAACTGCTAAAATGAGCTTCCAATCAAATGAAATCATAATGCCAATGCAAACATGCAAACATTTTACCTATTGTTTGGTTTCTTTGCACATGCTTGGTCCAAAACCTATTTACAGATAATTCATTTAAGAATCTATATACGAATTCAAATCTCAAAAGATTAAAAACATTGGGACTATTTACTACCTCTAAAAAAACTGCAAATGGATCTCCTAAAACATGCATAAAACAATAATCATGTTGAGCTCCTTCCACCGCACTCTTGTTTTCATGTGGTTTAACTAGTTGATTTTTACCAAGAAGTTGAAAAATTCGTTGAGACTGCTGGGGATAACAATCTTCTGAACTACAAGATAGTGCTGACTAGAATAAACCCCCTGGTAGTAAGCAATCCATATTTAGTGTTGATGTTGACTGACCATCATCTTCATCCCTAAGCTTACAACCCATCATAAGATGTAAATTCTTATTGTTAAAACTCTCCATATAACATGCCACAGGGTCATGAAACACATGAGAAAACATTTCTTTTTGATGAACCAAAACAGAAGGATAGGCCTCCTTCACAAGTGTTTTTTGTTCTTGCTGTACTTCTTCAGTTCTGAGAACATTTTCAAAACCGTAATCTTCGAAGGAATTAAATAAAACAATTTCTTCTTTATGATCTTTCTGTATTTCTAATTGAACTGTGACATATATTGTTTTGTTGCTTCCCTGAAACTCTATGCCATTTGCTTGTTCATTTCTTAAAGTCTCCATATATGGGGTTTCAGATCCCTCATCCACGCCCAAGCCACTCAGAATTTAAACAACCACACCATTCTTAGGGGAAGGAAAACACTTCTGAAGTACTTTGTTTTCTTGGATATTTTGTTGAATGTCTTCATCAAGTTCAGGAGAAGGTGAATGAATTTTAGCAACATTTCTTTGATCATCTTTCTCTGTTTGCTCACGTTTTTCTTTCAAAATTCAAAGGAAGAAAAACATAATGGAAGATAGTTTTCATTTGCAAGTCCACTGCGTTCTTCATATTCCACACCATGCCTGGAGGATTTCTGATTTGAGACATTGTAAATGTTTTTCTTCAACAATTTGAAAGAAGAAAAGCACAATGGAAAGATTCTTTTACTCGGTTCAAAACCCTTTTCTTTTTCTTCACCGCTGTCATATGCACAGTTTCCAATTTCTTTGGATTGCTGAACACATTCATCTTCATCTTCATTTTTGACCAATGGCTGCAATTCCTTGTCAATTTGTTCCATTGAATCAGTGTGATTTGGCATCATCAGACCTTCCTTTGCTTCAGTTATGGTTTTATAATTCTCTTTCAACAGTTTAAATGAAGAAAAGAATAAAGGTAAAGAATTCCCCTTAGTTGATTCAATACTTTCTTCTTTGTAACTGTGATATGTAGGCTGATTGCTCTCATTACACTGCTGAAAACGAAAATTTTCTGATAGAGAACATATAGCTGGTTGTTCTAGGAAGTCAACATCATAATCATCATCATATTCATCATATATAGGCAAATCGACAACAACTGTAATGTCACGTAACAAGGAAAATCTTGGAACATCAACCTGTTCTTCAACCAACTGGTTTGCAAATTCATCTTCTTGACTATCCACTAATGAATACATAAAACAACTAGCGTCATGCTTATCATGGGATGAATCTGAAGATAAATTAGTGCTTTCCCTTCCAATAAGAGGAATATAATCCTTTGCAAAATTATTAGCATTCAAAACTTCAAGGGGGCATATGATATCATTAACTCTATGCTCGAGAATTAAATCAACCATTTTCTGTTCATATTCACTGTCATGTTTTTTAACATCCAACTCCTCATTTCGAATCTGCTTACATGCTTGGATATTGTGTTGAATATCTTGAGCATCATTAAACATTTGATGTAAATATTTAGGTCTTCTTTCGATCATGAGTAAATATAAATCTGGATGAAGAGTTGTTGTATAATGGAGCATGGAAACAACTTTAGTGGGTTGGATTTCTTTGGGCAAATTGTATTAAATATCAGAAAAACTTCTGCTGAATATATAAATAGTTTCATTGCTCTTACTTCTCAAGGCATAGAACTCTGTAAGCTGTAGGTCCAAAGATTTCTTCTTGCCCCAAAAATTCAAAAAAACATTCTTCAATTCCTCCCATGAGCTAATTGTCTCTGGCCGCAAGTGTTTAAACCATTCTTTGGTATCCCATTTCAAGGATTGAGAGAAGGCCCTCATACAAACATCATCATGATTAATCTCAAACAAATCTATAAAATGTTCAAAATCTTGGATGTGTTTTTTAGCTGTGATGGCATTAGGTTCAACATCAAACACAAACATGTACTTATAGTGATTTGGAGGAAAATCATGAAGGATGTGAGGTAATTTTAAGGGTCTATATCTATGTTGAATCTTGGAGGGTGTTGGATCAAGTACCTGAGGTGAAATATCAACCTTGGTTTCATGAGGCTCATCAACTTGGTTATGGTCATCACATGGCTCAGATGGAAATTTTTGATCAAAATCAGTGATACAGTGAGGAGATGTTAAGAACCCAATGACTGAATACAAAAGCACCACAATAGATATACAAGAACAATATGCAAAATCTCTTTTATTACCATCAAACCCTTGAGGTAGGGCAACACTGTATAATGGATCATATTATGGAAGGGATCCTCTCCTATTCACTTGCCTCTTCGAGGGGGCATCCTCCTATTGAACTACGACTCCAAATACAATACTTCTCTTCATGTATCGTTACATTGCTTGAACCCCTTTATATAGTGCTACCATCACCTAAGAACATTCTATAGGAGGAATCTTCTAGAAGTAGAACCTTCTAAGAAGTCCTCTTACATTTATTATATCTAATTACCCATTTATTATATCTAACTACCATANATCACCTAAGAACATTCTATAGGAGGAATCTTCTAGAAGTAGAACCTTCTAAGAAGTCCTCTTACATTTATTATATCTAATTACCCATTTATTATATCTAACTACCATAGTGGGCCTTATTTAATAATATAGTGGACCTAGTCGACCTTACATTGAATGAACTCCACTATTATCACTATGGGCCCTTTGCCCCCCCCCACTACCTCTCTAGCTACCTTACATTCCATCCCCCTTATGAAAGCGTTGTTCTCAACGCTTGATGTACAACCATATACCAGGGTCCCATGGATAATTGTGGACCATAATGATGAAGAAGACTGAAGAACCAAGGTCCCATGTAGAAAGGAAAGCCACCATGCTGAAGTAGTCCAATCACCATTGTAAGCCCAGGTCCCATGTCCAAGTGCTCATGTGAACTCCCCATGGAAGATTTTGGAACCCAATAACCAAATCCAAATGCTGCTCCAAAGACTGACACCTATCACGTGGATCCAAATAAGAAGATCCATCCACATAGTGGAAAATGGTTGTAGCTGAATCTGGAATGAATAATACCACTATAGAATATGTAGACTGAACGCTAGTAACTAGCTCATAATGTGGGACATTGATGTTCTCTACAGAAGGTGGAGTAGAGTCATCAAATAAAATATGAAAGTGGTTTTCATCCCAGAAATAACAACTATCCATATACCAATCATCACAATCTGCCTCAAAATCATACCAAGCATATATTTCTTGATTATATTCATCCCTGAGGCCCTCCATAAGAAATTTATCCTGCATGTTATTCAATGAATCTTGAATACTACGAAAACTATCATTGAGGGTGTTTGTGAGGCCATGTACAAATGCATCCAATTTGTCATCCAATGTGTGAAACAATTGGGCTTTGAATGATTCAAGAATGTATTTCAGGTTTTGAGAAGAAATAGCCATCTAAGCATCCTATGAACTCACCCAATAAGTTACGACAAAAAATTGCGGCTTTTTCTGGAAAAACCCTAAAAAACTGCTGAAGTTAAAATGCTCATAACTTCACATCCCGGACTCAGTTTCAGCTGATTTGTTTTTTGAAATTGGGTGAAATTGTGAGAGGAACTCATATCTGTAACTTTATTGGGAAAATTTGGCCTTAAACTGCTACAGAAATAAAAAAAAATTGCGCCGTCGTCTGTCGAAAAAAACCCTGAAAATTTGCAAATTTTAAAACTTCAATATCTTGACTTCCTGGACTCCGTTTCGGACGATTTTTTTTTTTAACTTGGGTGTTTTTATGAGAGGAACTCAGATATACAACCCTTTTCTGTAAATTTTTCACAAAAATATATTGAAAACTTCAAGAATGTCGCGACCCTCTTTTTTCTTCTTCGAAAAAAAAATCTACAAAAATAAAAAATATTTGCCCACAATGTCTGCCAAGGAAAGTTCTCTGATACCACTTGTTAAGAACCCAATGACTGAATACAAAAGAACCACAATAGATATACAAGAACAATATGTAAAATCTCCTTTATTACCATCAAACCCTTGAGGTAGGGCAACACCGTACAATGGATCCTATTATGGAAGGGATCCTCTCCTGTTCACTTGCCTCTTCGAGGGGGCATCCTCCTATTGAGCTACAACTCCAAATACAATACTTCTCTTCATGTCTCATTACATTGCTTGAACCCATTTATATAGTGCTACCATCACCTAAGAACATTCTAGAGGAGGAATCTTCTAGAAGTAGAACCTTCTAAGAAGTCCTCTTACATTTATTATATCT
>SNQJ01S0005129.1:105608-116142 GCA_010110895.2 Picea sitchensis | reverse complement strand
ATTACCCATTTATTATATCTAACTACCATAGTGGGCCTTATTTAATAATATAGTGGACCTAGTCCACCTTACATTGAATGACCTCCACTATTATCACTATGGGCCCTTTGGGCCCCCCCACTACCTCTCTAGCTACCTTACAGGAGATGTATCCACACATTTAAGAGGAGGATATACAATTGTAAGATTCTCATGATCCTCATTTGAATGCAACAAGTAAAGAATTTTTTTTTAGCATGTTCATGAAAGGACAAAAGGTAATTAATAACAAAAAATATTATTTCTTGGAAAAAACTCAACTTTAGGTACTTGTTGTCTCCCATGATGTCCTTTCATACCTCTATCAAGGGATCTCATCTTCCAATGGATTTTCTGAATCACATTTGAAGCTTGAGTGGAGTCGCCAATGAAATCTTCAGTCTACTGAGTCTTTGGACAGTGGAGTTGCCATGAAAATTTTGAATTCTATATTCTTGAAAATGGATTCGCCAGGTAAATGACGTACAACCTTTATGTGTCTGAATAATTTTCACCATCAATACTCAAATATAAACTTTGTCATTTCTCCCAGGGAAGATTTCACCTTCGCTCCCTGGAAATGACACTAGAATGTTAACACTCTGTAAATTTTTTGTTTTGATGATAAAACAAAGGACATATGCAATTGTTTCAACCAAATTTGGGTTGGATTTTGACCCTTCCAACCAGAGAGGGCTCTCTCAAACGTGTAAATACTAAAAAATATTTGGCAGTAGACACACAGAGGTCAGATTCTGTAATAGGACAAGTTTTTAAACGGGTTGGTAGGAACAACAAGAGAACATGGCCATTGGGCGATGGGGTCAACTTCTGAAATCATATGAAAATTTGCAAGCTATGTATTCTTGAGGGAACATAGGAAAAATAGGCACTGTGTTCAACCAAATAAGCAATATGAGATGGTAGTGGGAAAAGAGAAAATACAACTATGACAAGAGGCATCTAACAGAGGACGAATCTCTTGGCATAGCTCTATAAGAAGGAACATAAATGATGGCTATTGAAAACAGGGCACCGAGAATGGGTGAATTCTGAATCAGAAACCAATAAACATATTACAAGTATAATCAATATAGGAAGGAGCACCAGGAAGATGAATTCCTTCTTTTACTTAAATATTATTACTAGCAGCAAAACACATTTATGAATATGAAATACAAGAAAACATATTGAACATTAACACCATGATGAATCTCGGCTATCCAAGAAAACCTTCTCTACTTGTATTAAAATTCATAACAGATCACAAAGTTTTCCTGCTATAGAGGCAGACCCCTCTCCCACCAGTCGAACCCTTCATTTATCTTTTTAACAATATATATAGATAAATTACACATGAGACCCAAAAACAGATCATCTTCTACAAGATTCCAAAAATAGATATCGGTTACAGAGGGAGTAATGTTGCAAAACCAAACTCCTAATTTCCATGGAATGTTACAATCAGAAAACCAAAATATTTGAGATCTTTACCTTGAATGCCACATATCCACAAAATCACAAGATTCCCTGAAATGAACTTGATTTATCCTGTCATGAATTTTTCATTTTAGATTTTCAATCTCTTCCTTTAATGTGTCAAGCCAACTAGGATGGTATTCTTCAGTACCTTTGACTGTTCCAACTTTAACCTCCTCCTTCCGTCGCTTTTTCCTTTTTCTCTCGATAGCTTGCGTGTAGTGTCCATCTACATATCCATTAATGATCAAATCCTTCATAATATGATTCAACCTGATCTCTTTTCCTGATCCTGGTTCATCCACATATTTTGCACGAGATTTTGTTGTCAGGAGTTGCACATCATGCCTTTCTCTCTTCTTACTTGAGATTTTTGTCATATTATTCGAATTTCCTGGTTTGTTGAAAACCGCTGGATCTTTCTCTCCAGATTCCTCTAGTTTTCCAGGGAACAAGAGCCTATTTCCCTCAAATGCACATGAATTGGACTAGTGATTCGATTTGCAGGTATCTCTGGAATAAGCCCCCAATTACCCAAAATAGAATAAGTTCACCTATGTTTTGAGTAATAGTCTCCATCAAATGTCAATCTTTGGATACTGATGAAAATCCTTTCAGGGATAACGATCTGTCACGTTCGACCATTGATTTCCAATGATGAGTATTAACTTGGTTATTTGGCGGCGCTTATTTGACACTGCACAGACGAATGATACATAAACAAGTGTCTCGAGATGGTTTGACTTACCGTCAAGATTCACTTCCACATGTGACCCTTGGATTTGACACATTTAATGACACTTAACACGTGATTTCAGTGTGTGATGGAGTGGTTTTGAGTTCACCCGCTTCCCCCCCCCCCAAAATGTGTTTGAGGATTCCACGTATCTTTACAGGAAACCACGGTGGAAATTTCAAGCCTGCTTAGACATTTTAACCTCCACGTTGTTTCCAACCCCGAAATCTCTCTCAACCGTTGATCTCGGCGTATGGTGATCTATGATATTTGGAGCCCGATTTTCCTAACACCTCTTCCAAATTTAATCTCTTTTGTCATTTCTAACATTTCCCCAAATTTATCTGATTTCTAAATCAATTTAGCACATCGCTAACCCTGAAATCTCAATTTCACCCTGAAAATTTAAATGGTGATAACACGGTTGATCACACTCTTCTCTTGGAGATTGTCGAGTGTACTAAAGTGCTCATGCAGATGCAATATTTGGTTGATCCCACTCTTCTCTTGGGGAAGGATGTGTCTACCAACTATGTTTTTAGCATTTCCAGTTCAGTACTTTCAGAACAAGGGGGTATTCTGCTCACTTCGAGCACACCCCCTCCAAGTCTTAGGATGGTTTCCCTTGATTGGAATGACCTTGTTGAGCCTCGTCTTCCTTCTTCCATACCTTTTCAAATAAGGTTTGAAGTTAATTCAATTTTTTTTTATCGATGTATTGTGGATGAAGGAGTCTCCACAAGTATTTTATCCTCCTCGACTTGGCAAGATTTGGGTTCTCCCGAGATTGTGTCTGCTTCACATGAATTGTTGGATTTTGATAGACATCCTAGTGAGTATTTGGGGGTTCTTACTCAGTTTCCTATCTCGTTAGGTGGGAAGAATGTCCTTATCGATGTTATAGTGGTGAAAGGCTCGCCATATTTCAATATGCTTCTCAAGCGTGATTATGTATATGCTATGAATGCATTGGTGTATACGCTCTTTTGGGTGATGTATTTCCCTCACAATGAAAGCATTGTCACTATAAACTAGTTGGCATCTGATAATAACCATCCTAATTAAATGTTAGTTAAGGAAGCCCCTTTATATGTTCCTAGTATTCATGTAGACTGTACCCCACCACAGGTAAATTATGTGGCATCTTATCCTCAATGTTCAATTTATCCTGAGCATGAACTTGTTCACTCATGTTTTCCTTATTGAGACTTGGTATTAGTAATTGATCCTTTGGTTTATCCAATGGGGGAATGGGAGGCCTTGCTTCCCCCTCTCGATCTGAGTGATCTTGAGTTTCCTTTCGAGTATGATCTTGTTGTTTATAGATCCTCAAGCCCTCGTGATTGTTATTCTTCACCGATAGACTCTGATAGTCCTAGCCAGAACCTCCATCGCCATATGGAATATGGTCACTTTACTTCTCCCTTTGGGACTGTCGAACCTCCTTGTTCATGTGATTTCTGAGATTTTGAATTTCCTTCGGATGAGGCTATCCTTGAAGCCATGACTACGGTTTCAATACCATGGGAAGACATACATCGTGGTTTGTGTTTTATTCCCTTTTGGGATACTTTCCATGTTGACTATCGAAGAGAATGTTGGTTAGATCCTAGCAATGGGATCTACCTAAACCAATACTATTCATGATCTATAAGGATGTGCAGTGCCTTTTACCATATTGTACAGTCCAGGTTTGTTAATTTCAAGTTTTGTGTTCAGTAACATCTCTTATTTTCCAAAGTTTCTATCTATATTGGATCTATTAACTTCTAGATGAGTGTTATTGGCCTTATATGCATGATCTTGGAGACATTTTTTTCTTTGAAATTTTTTCATTAGATCGATTCATTCTGACATGTATTGACCTCAAAACTGGCATATAGGTTAGGTTTTTCCCTATTTTCATTTTTGCATTATCCATTTCCTGGTTCATTTTTCCTTAGGATCGACCCCACTGAATTGCGACACTAACCTTCCTTTTCTTTATGTGGTAGAGCCTTCCTTCCATGGGAATCCTAGTGAGAGCCTTGTTTTCAATTTGGTGCCCATGCTGAAGTACTTCATAGGAACAAGAGTCCTTTTAGTCCTGTGATGAATTTTCAATGAAGCCTCATTCTTCTTCCTAGTCATCATTATTGGCCTATACCCGAGGGACTCCCTAAGAGCATGGTTTGTTGTCTTTCAAGGTCGCTTTAATTTTGAAAGAAACATCCAACAATACTGTATTTATTCTTTTCGATCTCCTCTGGATTACTTGAGAAAATAAGCCTCCCTGGAGTCTTCTTTAAGCCCTTTTCAGACTCTAAAAAATTGAAAAGATTGTTGAGCGATCTTGTTGACCTTCACGCTCGCCAAAATCAAATTTTAAGGCACATCTTTCCGATGGTATTTTACCCCTTTTTTGGTCTGGATGACTAATTTTACGAGTAAAGGTATGCTCTAGGAACTGCGGTTCGCTAGAAAAGTATTCTCAGGTGTAAGTTTAACCCTTTTTCAGGCCTGACGGACTAAATTTTTGAAAAAGGGACATCCTCCTTGGTTTTGGTTTATCTATTTTTTGGGCCTTGGAGATTACTTACGAAAAATGAACCCCCCTGAAGTCCATAGTTAATCTCTTTTTAGACTCCATAAATATGAAAAGATCGTTGAGTGACCTTGTTCCTTTCACACTCGTTAAATTGGTCCAGAAATAACATCTATTCGACATCAATTTACCCCTTTTTCCAGCCAATATATTATTCTTGAAAAAGGTACACCTCGGGAGACTTGTCTCACCAAGAGAGTTCTCCTCAGTTATATTTTATACTTTTTCGGGCTAAGGACACTAAACCTAGAAAAAGGCTGTGAGTCCATAGTTAAGCTCTTTTCAAACTTGAAAACATAGTCGAGTGATCTTGTCTCAATGACACTCGTTAAAATGGTTTTGAAGAAACATATTTTCGGTATAAGTTTAACCCTTTTTCGAACCAACTAGACTAATTGCAAAAACATAACTCCTTGGAGTCTTATTTTGACGTTTTTCAGACTCTTTAAACATGAAAAACCACCGAGCTTACCCTCTTCGACCCCGTAAAAATTTACATGGGAGTAGTCTTGTTGTGTCGTGCTTAATCGCATTGCGGGTCTCATCTTTGCATCTTTAGCCTAATTCCGACTCCATTATGCTCTCAATTGAACCTTTAAATCATTCCTTAAATGTAAGCCTTGCAACACTTTTTTCCTTTGCGATCTGACACCTTGACCCATGGAGGAATTTTCCCGGAGTGTCCTTATCCTTCACATGTCTCCTTGCCTTGAGCTTGAGTATGTTCCATGTGCTTGGAACCAATTTACTTTATTTTGACACTCATTCCTCCTCTGTAATGTAGCATTCTTTTGTTCTTTTTCAAGTTCATTAAATTTTTTAACGAGTGTGATATATACACTCTTTTTTTAGCAGAAAGATAGTATCCCTTGGACAAAGCACATCCTTCCGTTTGTTTGCCAAGCATTGGGATCTAGTATGACCTTAGGAAGATGTTCTTGCTACATAGAGATGTGTCCTCCTTCGTTTGATTACTCTTCCAAACATACAGAGAGTTTGTAGTGCCTCCTGCATCACATAATTATGTCAATATTAAGCTGCCTAAGTCTGATAATCTTTTGTACTTTTTTCCAAGGGAAGTTTTATCCAACCTAAGTTGGACATTATGCAGTTTTTCTCTTGACCTTCATGAGTCAGCCATCCCGAAAGTTCAGTCAAGTCCAGATTCAAAATCGATGAAGTTCTGTGCCTGACGATCGAGATCCTCGAGTCTTTCCCCGACGACATGTCGAAGACCTCAGAGTAGTAAGTCTTACACTCCTATTTTAATCCTACCCGAGCGGTTGAAGATATTGAAGTTGTTTCTCGAGCTATGAAGTCCTCATCTCCAGCCACAGGCATTGATACTTCTTGACGATACATATTATATTGTACTTGAATATCATCAACTGATTTTGAGATGTAGATCCGCTCTGTATTTCTCACGGCTACACTTTATATAGAAATTTCTATGACATGGGTCTGCAGTGTACTTGATTAGCATCCATGATTAGTTCATCCCGAGCATGGGTATGCCCGCCTCAGAGAGATTATTGTTTTTTTGCAGATATCACCTCCCGAACTCTGGCTGCCAATATCACTTGACTCTATGCCTTCCCACTAGTAAAGATATTGTAATGTATTTCAGCCATCAGTTGATCTTATGACCTCACACATTAGGGGTCATCTGTTATAGCCCTAAAATTCCCTACCTATGCATACATTGCATTGGCCTTTCTACTTGCATAATTTTCCAAATTACTGTTGAGGATATCTCTTTAAAAAAACATTTTTTGGAGCATGTACATGCCCTGCTACACTGCTACCCACGTACACATGATAGTTGCACACTAGACAACTCACGTACATACACTAGCTGCATACTAAACATCTCGTGTTTACCTCCAAAAGTTACAAAAAATAAAAAGTTGCAAGGAATTCAGTGGAGTTTACGGGCTATTGAGAATTTCCCAACCAATTTACCCATTGTATCCCATCCCCAAAACGAATAAATAAGCTTTTGCCATATAAAAGGAGGTATTAGGGTCCCATTTCATCATTCAAGAATTAAAGCAAAGAAACTCTACCAAAATCCCTTTTCCCTCTAGCCCAAGATTTGCATCCCTTTCTGATATTTGGCCTCAACATTCCCCCTCCATCCCTCTCCCTATACAATCCCTTCCCTATTTCCCAAGGAGATCATTTGATTGTGAGAGGTACTACGAGAATGATGCACTTGGAGCAGTAGTAAGAGGAGCATGGACCAGGTTCATGAAGCATCTGCCGACAAGAATGTTGTAACTTTTGTAATCTTCACATCTGAATAAAAGAGTTTTGTTTATGTCCCAAATATTGTGTTTTTGTGCTTAATTGGTTAATTTATTTACATTTATATTTGAACCCTAACATTGATAATTAGAGATAGAATATCTTGTAGATTTGTTGTCTAAGTTTTCTGTAGGTAAGCTTTGGGAGGAGACCAAAAACCCAAGAAACTACAAAGGAGAAGAAGGAGGTCAACACCAACCAAAAGGACCTAAGGTACATCCTCTTTTCCTTCTCTTGTCTTTTGAGTTTAGATTGTTTGGGGTAGTTTAGAAATAGAACCATATTTTAAGGGAGATCAATGCTCTGCTTATACTTCGACCCAGTATAGTAATAGGGGGATTTTCCCCACTAGAAAGGATCTTGGATTTTGACTAGCACAGGGTTGCCAAGGATTTTTTTCTCTCTGACCAAGTTTTTGGTAAAAACCAAGGTGTCCTTGGCCAGTATAAGGAGTTTTCACGCTATTCTGCATCGTTGATGGATTCACATAATTCTATAACATACCTTGGGTAGGGATTTCTTCCTGCATGGTATTACAAAGACCTTGGTTGGGGTTTCCCCTAGTTGATCCTCCTGGCATAGGCACTGAACCTTGCCCGAGGTTGCACTAAGCGTGGGAGGGGTTTCCCCCGATTGACATCCCTTGCGAAGGTAAATATACCTCCCAGGGATTTCCAATACCTTGAGAGGAGAAGGATCATTTCATCTCTCTCTGTGAAGGAACAAAGACTTGCATAGGGTTAGGTTGATTGAAGAATGGGTTTCCCCCTAGAGAAAACACAGACGACGAGAAAGCGTTGTTTCCAAAAGAACAAACAAAGAGAAAGGAATGGACACAACAAGAGTCATATAGTAAGGAGATCCACAACTTCCTCCACTAAACAAGATGGAACTGGTATTAAGCCTGGGTGGTTGCTGGAAATCACCTCCGAGCGAGGGGGAAGGAGGAAGGATATGACCCCCCTCGTGTTTAGCCCCCGTGTTAGAGGGGGTCCCAACTAACTTTTACGAAGCTATACTTTTACACTCCCTATCATGGAATCTTAAGATTATTTAAGTGGCCTTGAATATTTTCCTCTCCACACCTATTCCAAGGCCCTAAAGCCTAGACTACTTGGTGTACCTTATAAACAAAAAGTCTAGTTGATTTTAGCATTAAGCGTTAGTTTTAATGGATTGATTTAATCAAGGGGTGCAGAAGTGAAACTTGTGGTGTTCTTTGAGAGACGAAAGAGAAGAGTTAATAATATTTTAGAACATTGTGCTGAAAGAAAACTACATTCTACAAATGAAAAAAATGGCTTTTTAACTTTGAAGGTGCAAACTTTTCAAAATAGAGACCAATATCCTAAAATGCAATTTTTCCTAGAATGATTTTTTGTTTCAAAATACAATGCAACTACTAAAACTTTCAAGGAAGAACACTAAAAGGAACTTTGGGTTCATAAAATTTTCAAAAAAGATTGTAGGCCTCCTCCAAAATATGGCCTGAAAATGATGTTGTTGAACAAACTATAACAACATATGCTTAATTATAAAGATTAGCTAAAGAGTTATTTATTCATGAAAACATTCATAAACACCAGCACATAGACATAAAGATCTGGGACAAGAAGTTTTCTCTTTATTAATAACAAAATTTGAAGTTACAATCTGAATTTTGTTGGCGCTGCTCCATGAACCTCGCTTGGGTTCCTCTACTTTGTCTCCAAGTGCACTATTCTCAATACTATCCTCACCACCAAAATTCCAATATAAGGGGAAAATGATGGATGGTATAAGGAGGATGGATGGAAGGAAATGCTGAGGATGAAACTTAGAGCATAATGCAGAAGGCTTGGAATACAAGGGAGAAAATTCTGCAGAGTACTGTTGGTCACTATAATTGCTTAATTAATTTAAACAATCAAGTGCTACATAAATTGTCAACCCAGGGAAGTCTGTTTATTTCAAAGATAACCACACACTATATATGCTCAATTCCAAAAGCAACCTAGAGTTGTAGTAAAGGAAACTATATTAATCACACTTGCCTTGAATAAACTGAAGTTTTGACTTGAATTACAAGAAAGCAACCTACCTATTGCAGAGCTTAAAGAGATAATTAATCTAAATAATCTTGGATTACATTAAAATAACAACTGCAACAGGAAAGAAAAACTATTCTGTAACCAAAGAACATGACCCTATTCCCAAGCAGGAACTCCAACACCTTGTTTCTGATTAACACACTTTCATAAAAACATTAATGCATAGAAGGCTAACTCTATCTAACAGAGGACATGACCCTTAATCACTTCCATTAAGCAGGAACCTTTAGTACCAGTCTCTGATTAGCACACTCATGAAAGATGACTAATTCTACAGAGAATAGGACCCTTAATCCCTTCCTTTAAGCATGAACCTTTAGTACCAGTCTCTGATTAGCACACTCATGGAAATAATTGAAAGCTGACTAATTCTATAGAGAACAGGACCCTTAATTCTAAAGGTTCCTTTAAGCAGGAACCTTTAGTACCAGTCTCTGATTAGCACACCTCATAAATTCATCACACAAGGTTGCTAATTAAAATGATTATGAACTTCGTGAAAACAATGTAACATTCAATAAAACAAAGTTCTTAACAAGACAGAGTTCAGTAGTGTTTCAACAAAGCAGAATTCATTAAAAGTAGTGTTCAACAAGACAAAAGTTAATCAAGGCATAAACATAAATCACACTAACACACTATAAAACTAACGGGTGAATCTTGTGAAGAAGGTGGGCCCTCCCTTCTCACAAGATTCCCCTGAGACGAAAAGGGCTAGAGAAGGATGCTCAAAATAGTCTCTTATTCATCTATCAATGTATTATATTACAATATGAAAATGAAGTATGTCTTTCTCTCTGAAACTTCCTTAGTACACAAAACTAGAGATCCTTTCGAATGATGATTTACTCTTATTTAAAGAGGGAATCCCTTCGATACAATTGATCAAAAATTACAGATGTATATCTGAGTCCTATTCTTAGTTAGATCAACTTTCTAAACTAGAATAGGACGTCATAGTCTCCCGCAACAGAATGCTATTACAAGTGCTGAATGAGGTGTTGCTATTACGACTGGGGTAACAGTTCTTTTCATGCTGTTTCGACATTGCAAATCGCGGGCTGTTCAACCACGAGATTTGTGCTCTGACTGTTTCAACACTTCTTAGGTAGCAGCGATGGTTGATGCTTGGCTCGCGGTGTGGCTGTTGTAGTCAATCTGTGTGAGTTGCTGTTGACCACGAGCTGTGTAATGGCTTCCTTTGTGTTTCAACATCATTGACCATAGACTGTGTAACAACTTCTGTGTTTCAGCATCGTCGGCCATAGACTGTGCAACAACTTCTGTGTTTCAACATCGTCGACCATGGACTATGTAACA
>SNQJ01S0005129.1:69608-105598 GCA_010110895.2 Picea sitchensis | reverse complement strand
CGTTTGATTGTTTGGGGGAGTACCTGCTGGTAAGGAGAGTGGTTGTAGGAATTGCGATTGAGGTAATTGATTTTGGAAGGGGGGTTGTTGTCCTCTCCAGTTTTGATTCCATTGGTTCTGATATGGTTGTTGCTGTTGTGGAGGCCAAGGCGTCCACATTGATGGATCAACAAAGGGTGGGTTAATTTGTTGCATGGGTGGGTAATTCATTTGGTTAGGATATTGCATTTGATTATAGGGGGGGTAACTCATTTGATTGAAAGAAGGATAATTATTCCAACGATTAGAAGATGCAAATGGCATGTTAGGATTCATACCTTGTCCCCGCGGTTGCCATTGCCTCCTCTGTGTCAACAGATAGACAACTTTGGCTTCTTCGTCCGTTGGTTGTAATGCTACCTTGATCCCTGGTAAAGATGGACAATGTTGGGTTTCATGATCTTTATCACAGATGGTGCAGATTGGCTTTTTTTCCAATGGAAATTCTCTACGTGGGTGCTTATCTCTGCATTGAGAACAAAATATGGACCGGGCTTCTTCTGCTTCTGCTTGCTTTTTCTTAATCTGCAGGGTGTCAATTTGTGAGGCAAAAGAGCTTAACACTTCATTTTTAAAACCTTCAAGTAAATTACCTATCTCGGCTCTTGTTGCTCCCCCACTGGCTGATTTTTGGACTCTTGAAAATGTGGTGTCCCTGCTGTTTGATCTATTTCTTGAAGCTCCTCTTGAACATCTTTTGCATAAATTAACAATTTCATCGTATGATTCCTTAGATATGTCCCCTTTTCCAAGCATATCCAACATATCTAGACAGTCATCCCTTACTCCTTTTAATAATATAGTTTTGAGAATATATTTACTTACATTGGGGTGACTGGATCTTTGTAGATTATACTGTAGCCTTTCTACAAAGTCCTCCAGATTCTCATCCTCTTTCTGCATCATCTTAAATAGCTCCTCCCTCTTTTCTCTTGTTCGACAGTAGTCCTGGTATTTGTTCAGGAATTTCTGTTTCATTTGGTCCCATGTTGTGATTACATGGCCTCCAAGAATCATAAACCATATTAGTGCATTCCCTTTTAGTGTTGTTGGAAATAAATTTAATTTTTGAGCATTAGAAACATAATCATAACTTCTGCATAATATATCAAACTCAAAAAGAAATTCATCAGGATCTTCTGAAGACAAACAATGAAAATTAGGTAATGCTGAGAGTGGAATGTTTTTCATGGGGGCTACTCCTCTAGGAAGATCGCCAATATAAAATCCTAATGTAGAGAAAGAGTTTTCGTCATTTACCTCTCCTTCAGGACCTGCCTGTTCTTCGTGATGCAATTCTTCATTGTACTCATCCATTTTTTCTTCTGTCTACTCCCCTGCTGCTCTTGCTCTGTCCTCAATGTTTCTTGCTAGCTTCTGGACCATCTCAGGACTCCAAACTTCTTTCCCTGTTTCAAAGTTTGCTTGAAATGAAGGCTGGGACTTTTGTTTCCGAAGGTTTGGTCGTTGAGCAGCAGATTCAAACTTTGATATAATCTCGTCAATGTAAGTCTTTCTTCCTCCTTTTCCTTTTCCCTTGCCACCTGTAGGGTCAGTATCTTTGGGGTTTCCGTGTCCTTTCATGCAATATTTGTATCTGAAAAATCATAAGTGCTTTTGAAATCTATAATTACCTTCCCCGACAACGACGCCAAAATGTTGGTCACTATAATTGCTTAATTAATTTAAACAATCAAGTGCTACATAAATTGTCAACCTAGGGAAGTTTGTTTATTTCAAAGATAACCACGCACTATATATGCTCAATTCCAAAAGCAACCTAGAGTTGTAGTAAAGGAAACTATATTAATCACACTTGCCTTGAATAAACTGAAGTTCTGACTTGAATTACAAGAAAGCAACCTACCTATTGCAGAGCTTAAAGAGATAATTAATCTAAAGAATCCTGGATTACATTAAAATAACAACTGCAACAGGAAAGAACAACTATTCTGTAACCAGAGAACATGACCCTATTCCCAAGCAGGAACTCCAACACCTTGTTTCTGATTAACACACTTTCATAAAAACATTGATGCATAGAAGGATAACTCTATCTAACAGAGGACAGGACCCTTAATCCCTTCCATTAAGCAAGGACCTTTAGTACTAGTCTCTGATTAGCACACTCATGAAAGCTGACTAATTCTACAGAGAACAGGACCCTTAATCCCTTCCTTTAAGCAGGAACCTTTAGTACCAATCTCTGATTAGCACACTCATGGAAATAATTGAAAGCTGACTAATTCTACATAGAACATGACCCTTAATCCCTTCCTTTAAGCATGAACCTTTAGTACCAGTCTCTGATTAGCACACCTCATAAATTCATCCCACAAGATTGCTAATTAAAATGATTATGAACTTCGTGAAAACAATGTAACATTCAATAAAACAAAGTTCTTAACAAGACAGAGTTCAATAGTGTTTCAACAAAGCAGAATTCATTAAAAGTAGTGTTCAACAAGACAAAAGGTAATCAAGGCATAAACATAAATCACACTAACACACTATAAAACTAACGAGTGAATCTTGTGAAGAAGGTGGGCCCTCCCTTCTCACAAGATTCCCCTGAGATGAAAAAGGCTAGAGAAGGATGCTCAAAACAGTCTCTTATTCATTTATCAATGTATTATATTACAATCTGAAAATGAAGTATGTCCTTCTCTCTGAAACTTCCTTAGTACATAAAACTGGAGATCCTTTCGAATGATGATTTCCTCTTATTTAAAGAGGGAATCCATTTGATACAATTGATAAAAAATTACAGATGTATATCTGAGTCCTATTCTTAGTCAGATCGACTTTCTAAACCGGAATAGGATTCCCTAGTCTCCTGCAACAAAATGCTATTACAAGTGCTGAATGAGGTGTTGTTGTTACGGCTGGGGTAACAGTTCTTTTCATGCTGTTTTGGCATCGCAAATCGTGGGCTGTTCAGCCACGAGATTCACGCTCTGACTGTTTCATCACTTCTCAGGTAGCAGCGATGGTTGATGCTTGGATCGCGGTGTGGCTGTTGTAGTCAATCTGTGTGAATTGTTGTTGACCATGGGCTGTGTAACGACTTCCTTTGTGTTTCAGCATCGTTGACCATAGACTGTGTAACAACTTCTGTGTTTCAGCATCGTCGGCCATAGACTGTGCAATAAATTCTATGTTTCAGCATCGTCGACCATGGACTGTGTAACAACTTCTGTGTTTTAGCATTGTTGACCATAGACTGTGCAACAACTTCTGTGTTTCAACATCGTCGACCATGGACTGTGTAACAACTTCTGTGTTTCAGCATTGTCGACCATGGACTGTGTAACAACTTCTATGTTTCAGCATCGTCGACCATGGACTGTGTAACATCTTCTGTGGATTGTTGTTTCAGCAGTAGGCCTCAAATGCTAATCTGCAGTTTGAACTGTTTCAACACTTATACATTTCTAATCAATGGTTAAGTACGAGAATGATGTGAAATTATATGCATAGCAGATTAAGCGTATAGTAAAGAGAAGAGACGTTATATACCTTTGGAAAGATAAGATAAATTGATAATATGAGTTTAAATGTGAGTGATAAAGAGTGTAATAGTGGCAAAAAGTATGGGAAAAAAGGTACATTGTGTGGTCCTAACAAGTACTCTTGCCTCTTGTTTGATATATCCAAATGACCCCCCTAGGGCTCTTTTTATGTGAGAAAATGATAGTTAATTCATTGCCAGAAGGGCTGCAAGAGGTTAAATGGTTGCAAAACCTAAGATAGCCTGTAAACTCCATCGGAAAGCGCAAATTTATATTTTTTTGCAACTTTTTAGAGTACACACGAGATTTTAGTTATGCAACAAGCATATGTATGCGGGTTGCACATGCAACTGGGCATGTATACCATACAATTTTTATTTTTTTGAGAAGAACTCCATCAAAAAATGTTGACATATGTATGAAGGAGTAGGCCAACATCAAGGATGCATAGAAGTGACATTTTGAGTTATAACACACCCACTCATCCAATTTAGCACCCTATCTAAAGAGGTTAATCTTGGAAAAACCAATTGTCCATTCTGAATTTGATTTAATTACTTAATTGAAGAATATTTGCATCAAAGTTCCCCTACTACAAGATATAAAATATATTCCAATATATTCCAAGACTGTTAGGGAAATTTTCTTGAAGAAACCTGGAAGGAAGAAAGTTGAACAAAAAACTATTTAATTCATTGGAAAATCAACAGATCTAATGTCAGGACAATTTTTCATAGAAAAATGTGTGGATCCTGGCAATCCATTTTTTCCAATTCATATCAATGCTATTCTCGTTCCAAAAAATTTAATTGATTTAGGGGAAACAATCAATACAATGACTAAGCAAACCATGGAACAATTACAATTACTCAACCTATGTTCTACACCTATAGTCCTAGAACTAGTAATTTATCCAAGATTAAACCCAAAGGTGTTGGATGATATAATTGTCTCCTTGGATTCCTAGGAATACCCTGTTGATCCCATGATCTTGCAGCCTAAATCTCCTTCAGGAGGGAATCCCTTGATCCTAGGAAGACCATGGCTAGCAACCACAAATGCATTTATTGGTTGTCGGTCCAGAAATATGCTTATCTCACACGATGATTTAGTAAAACGGAACTTTGGGTTCATAAAATTTTCAAAAAAGAAAAAGATTCAGATAGAGCACTCAACTCAGGAAATATTGTAAGCACCTGTAAGATGACCAGAGACCCAAAAAGACTCATAACACTTCAACAAATAGGAATTCAAGCCAAACAAATATCTCCTAAAAATAATCTAGAGAGACTCCCCACTGGAGTCGCCAATTTTGCTATGTGGAAAATCCTGCTAATCTAGGTCTAGTGACAAGGTAGAGCCTTCACACCTTAAAATACATAAAATATTCTATTCTACCCCAAACCAAACACAACCTTACGATAATTAAGGGAAGATAAGGACGATAGAAATGTGTACCTTAATTCCTTACGACTGATGTCGATCCCTTCTAGTTGCTGTATGTTCCAATATTGTAGGCCTCCTCCAAAATATGGCCTGAAAATGATGTTGCTGAAAAAACTATAACAACATATGATTAATTATAAAGATCATCTAAAGAGTTATTTTTTCATGAAAACGTTCATAAACACAAGCACATAGACATAAAGATCCGAGACAAGAAGTTTTCTCTTTTATTAATAACAAAATTTGAAGTTACAATCTGAATTTTGTTGGTGCTACTCCACGAACCTCGCTTTGGTTCCTCTACTTTGTCTCTAAGTGCACTATTCCCAATACTATCCTCACCACCAACATTCCAATATAAGGGGAAAATGATGGATGGTGTAAGGAGGATGGATGGAAGGGAATGTTGAGGATGAAACTTAGAGCATAATGCGGAAGGCTTGGAATACAAGGGAGAAAATTTCACAGAGTACTCTTGCCTCTTGTTTAATATATCCAAATGACCCCCCTAGGGCTCTTTTTATATGAGAAAATGATAGTTAATTCATTGTCAGAAGGGCTACAGGAGGTTAAATGGTTGCAAAACCTAAGATAACCTGTAAACTCCATCGGAAAGCACAAATTTATATTTTTTTGCAACTTTTTAGAGTACAGAGGAGATTTTAGTTATGCAACAAGCACATGTATGCGGGTTGCACATGCAACTGGGCACGTATACCATACACGATTTTTTTTTTTGAGAAGAACTCCATCAAAAAATGTTGACATATGTATGAATGAGTAGGCTAACATCGAGGATGCATAGAAGTGGCATTTTGAGTTATAACACCCCCACTCATCCAATTCAACGCCCTATCCAAAGGGGTTAATCTTGGAAAAATCAATTGTCCATTCTGAATTTGATTTAATTACTTAGTTGAAGAATGTTTGCATCAAATTTCCCCTACTACAAGATATAAAATATATCCCAATATATTCCAAGACTGTTAGGGAACTTTTCTTGAAGAAACCTGGAAGGAAGAAATTTGAACAAAAAACTATTCAATTCATTGGAAAATCAACAGATCTAATGTCAGAACAAATTTTCATAGAAAAATGTGTGGATCCTGGCAATCCAATTTTTTCAGTTCATATCAATGCTATTCTTGTTCCAAAAAATTTAATCGATTTAGGGGCAACAATCAATACAATGAATAAGCAAACCATGGAACAATTACAATTACTCAACCTCTGTCCTAAACCTATAGTCCTAGAACTAGTAATTTGTCCAAGATTAAACTTGAAGGTGTTGGATGATATAATTGTCTCCTTGGATTCCTAGGAATACCCTATTGATACCATGATCTTGCAGCCTAAATCTCCGTCAGGAGGGAATCCCTTGATCCTAGGAAGACCATGGCTAGCAACCACAAATGCATTTATTGGTTGTCGGTCTAGAAATATGCTTATCTCACACGATGATTTAATAAAAAGTGTAACTTTGTATTCTCCCGCCAAATATTTTAATGAGATAGAAACCACTTTATGTCTTGATAATACTAACAGTGATGAAAACAATGTTCAACCCATCTTTGCAATAGATCAAATTATGTAATTTAAAGAACACACTAAAGAAAATCATATTCATAATTTTCTTGTTAATACAAAGTTTCTGCAATATTCTGATTCATCTTCTTATCCATTTGATCATATTTTGGGTTCAGATTTCAAAGAAAAATATGATTTAAATGATTTGTCATCACTAAAAATTTCTGCATCAACGATAGACACACCAAAATCATGCACCATCTCTGCTGAAATTAGTCCAAGCATTTTTTTTTATTCCAAACTTGACAACATTTAGCAGGAGAAAGTAGTCAAGATGTTGCAAAAATACACTAATGCATTCGCTTGGAGTTGTCATGAAATGCGAGCCAGTCATCCAGACACATGTACACACCATATATACATTCGAGAGAATGCCCATCTCGTTTGACATCCCCAAAGATGCATGAACCCAACTCTGAAAGAGATCATTAAAGAAGAACTATAAAAATTACTTGATGGCAATTTCATTTATCCAATATCAGACAATCAATGGGTCTCGCCCCTTGTAATAGTTCCTAAAAAGAATGGTAAGTGGTGAATTTGTATTGATTTCTAATAACTTAATAAATCCAATTTAAAGGATTACTTCCTTTTCCCATTCATCGATCAAGTTTTGGACACATTAGCAAGTAAAAAGTATTTCTCTTTTCTCGATGGCATTAATGGATACAACTAGATACAAATTGCACCCAAAGATCAAGATAAGACAACTTTTACATGTCCACGGGGGATATTTACTTAAAGAGTGTTTCCCTTTGGACTATGTAATTCTCCCGCTACATTCCAAAGAGCGGTATTGGCTATTGTTTCTGATCTTATCCATGATTGTGTTGAAGTTTGAATGATTTTTCTGTGTATGGTGATTCTTTCCATGAAGCACTAGATAATTTAGAGAAAGTTTTGATAAGATTACAAGAGACTAACCTTGCATTAAGTGATGCCAAATGCCATATGTTACAGATTGAAGATATTGTTCTTGGTCATTTCATATCTTGTGTAGGAATTAAAGTTGATCCAACGAAGATAAAAGTCATATCAAAGCTTCCAGTTCCAAAATATCCAAGGGATGTAAGAAGTTGTTTTGGGCATGCTGACTATTATAGATGCTTCATAGAAAATTTTATAGGAATAATTGCTCGTTTGTTCAAATTTATTACTATGGATACTAATTTTTCTTTGGATGATCATTTTCAGACTGCTTTCAAGGCACTAAAAGAGAATCTTTCTAAGTTACCAATTTTGAGGGGGGAAAGCTAGTCTCTTCCATTTTACATCTTGACAGATGCTTCCAACATATATCCCAGAGTAGTATTAGGACAACATTAGAATCAATTTCCTTATTCCATTTACTTTATTACTAAAAACCCAACACTTTTTGAACTAAATTTTACAGTAATAGAAAATGAATTTTTAGTATTTGTACATGCAATTAACAAATTCAAACATTACATCAATAGATGTGATATTTTCATTCATACTGACCATTGTGCCATTAGGTACCTTATAAACAAACCAATAACCAATGGTAGAATAAATAGATAAATTTTGTTGTTGTAGGAGCTTAATATAACTATTTTAGATATACCTAGAAGGTCAAATTTAGTTGCATATTTCCTTTCTAGGATTCATAATGAAGGTTAAGTTACTCCTTAAATGATGATTTTCTGACGATTATTTGTTTGCTATATCTACTAAATCTCTTTGGTTTGAAAATGTGGCTAACTATATGGCTAGAGGAATATTTCCACAACATCTTTCATCCAGATGAAAAAAAATTTATTTAGACTCAGTGACTCATGTTCTTGGATTGGAGGGGACCTCTTCCATACAAGACCAAATCTGATCATTAGAAGGTGTGTACATGAAGATGAAATGTGTGATATATTGAAAGCCTGTCATGATGATCCATGTCGAGGGAAATTCACTGACAAGAGAATAACCTACAAAGTCTTTCATTCAGGGTATTATCATCCCACTCTTTTTAGAGTTTCTAAAAAGTACATTCGAAGCTATAACAATTGTCAATGGATGGGTCACCTAGTACAATCTTACGAGATACCTTTGTAGCCACAAGTACTCATTGAGCCTTTTGAAAAATGGGCTCTATACTTTATGGGGCCTATCGTTCCAATGTCGAAGAAGAAAAGGTATATTTTGGTTTGTACTTATTACATTACTAAATGGGTAGAAGCTAAAGCTCTTTTTTGTGCCACTGAACAAGCAATTGTAGATTTTCTATTTAAGGATATTTTTACCCGTTTTGGTATTCCTAGAGAAATTGTAACAAATCAAGGAACATAGTTCATGTCGAAGGTTGTACAAACCATCACTCAATAGTATCAAGTTAGGCACTGTAAATCCTCTCCCTACCATCCACAGACCAATGGGAAAGTGGAGTCCACTAACAAGGTCCTTGAATCAATCTTGACCAAAACAATTCAACTACACCACACGGATTGGGAAGATTGGATTCCCAAGGCACTTTGGGACTACATGAATACATGGAGGAAAACAACAAGGTTTACACCATATGAGTTGGTGTATGGAAAACAAGTTATTCTTCCAATAGAATTTTAGGTGAAGACCTTTAGGATTGCAGTTTAGTTACGCATGAATCTCTTAGATGCACAACAACAAAGAGTAGCTCAGATTAATGAATTGGATGAGATACATCAAGATGACATTTAGTATACCACCCTTTTCCAGCAACATAGAAACAAATGTCACAACAAGTTTATCTAGAAGAATAAATTCAAACAAGGTGATTGGGCTCTCCTTTTTTACTCCAAATTCAAGAATTTTAAGGGGAAGCTCACCACTTAATGGTTAGGCCCATATGAAATTATGAATGTCTTTGATAATGATTATGTGAGAATAACAAACATTGATGGGGAAGGAATTTCTTTCTTGGTTATTGGGCATAGGTTAAGATTGTATCAATAGCATGTAATCCGGGAGGAATTCATTCAAAATGTATTACAACAATATGAAATGGAGGTAGTCAGAAGGGAGGATCCCCAACCTGCTGCAACCTCAGTTTGATTTATTTTATTCCTTGTAAAAGAAATATAAAAAAATTAATAAAAAGAAAATAAGTAAAGATAAAAATAACGTTCAATTATGAAAACCAGTCTTCTAGTGCAGTTTGACATAAATTTTGCTTGTAAACTAGGTATCTGGCTGGAAAACTTCTCTAGGTTCTTTTCAAACAAAAAGGAGATCGTTAGTTGTTGATATAAACAATATGGTTTGTTTCAAAAGCAGTAAGTTTTATGCGCTTGTAGCGGTTTTTTTGGCAGCGGTCTCAACAAAATTTGGTTCATATTATTCAACAATTTTTCTTGTTACAGAGCTTGAAGAAACCACCCTTGTTATTCTTTATCATTACAGTTATCATTCATCTCCACTATAGTTAATTTTCTTGTGATAGAGTTGTTGCATCATATTTCTCCAGTAGTGTTCCAATAAAACAAAATTCAATGCTTTCAAATAAATGTAGGATCTTCCAATCCTGCCACCTGTTCAGTACTTACAATAGCCACCTGTTAAACATTGTCATGGTACTATGATGAAAAAAGAAAACATTCCAGATCGGATCCAACAAAATTAGCTTCTTCTTTGCAAAAAGACAACATTCCAGATTGGATCCAACAAAATTAGCTTCTTCTTTGCAGTATAAAATCAGATATGTTAGACTAGATATCTTTTATTTTTCATCTACTTTCAATATTTAATTTCCAACATCAGTATTTAGGCTTCATCTTCAGTTGATCGAAATTCATCCTTGATTTAGTTCTTATAATAAATGAAGATCAGAGGTTTTTCATAACTCGATTTCCAATTTCCAATCTAACATGTGGACTATTAGAATGATCATGATGAAAATTCAATGTTTAAGTCCCCTCTACTCTTGTGACTAATAGAGTTCAACACGTCAACCTTCCTATATTGTGTTTTTAAATGATCCACCTCATATTTCTCCAGCAACAACTTCAACAATTATGTTCCTGTCATTTTCATTAGTTACAGGTGTTCTTGTAATTTCCAACCAATCTTGTAACCATTATTTTCAGCAGTTACCAGATCTCTATAGAAGTTTCGAGATGTCACGGAACAAGTTTTTTAAGAATTTGCTTCACCATTCAAGTTTGTTTAGTGATAATTAGCTTCAGATTTAGATCCCATAGCTTCCCAAGCAACTCTAGTCTCTTATTTAAGTCACTCAGTTGGTCTTCATCAACAACATCAATCACTTTCATATTTAACCTGAACCAACATCCTTGGTTTTGATCGTTTTCAACAACCACATTCCAGTCTTATTTGGTATGACTCAGCACATGTAATTATCAGTTTCAAATTCTCTCTCATAATCATGTTCATCAAGGATCAACATAAATTATTTCATGGGTGCCAATCTCCACTACTACTAAGGTAACTCGAGCTAATAAGCAATTTTAATTATTTATTTAGTTATTAAAAGCATGGAATTTATAGTAACAACACATCTAATCTTGAATCCTATACTTATAATCCTATAATGCATTTCCTATGACATATTCCTACTTAAATTTCCTACAATACATTCCCTAACAATATCCCCTTTCTTAGCCACCTTTTTGAATGATATAATTCTACCATTTAACTCCATTATTAATCCCATAACATAATATTATGACCCATGCTATCTTGAATTGCATTATTATGCAATAATTTTCATTCATGGCCATTATACATGAATGCATAATCAACCTATGGATTCGACCATTCGTTATCATAATTACCTTATTTCGAATCAGTTACAGGACTCAAAATAAGGCATGGACTTGAACTCCATTCAAGCCTCACCTCACCATTTCCTCGCCTCCATGTTCCATTCATTTACTGACAGTGTCAATTGTTCAGAAGTAGAGTGTCCAACATAGCCATCCATATAGAGACCTTGCTGTCATGGGGAAGCTAGGTGATGTACAATAGGAACCCTCATCAATGCTGGTATTAGAAGGATACCTTGAATTCAATGCAAGTAAATTTGTATTCTGAGTTGTAGGGTGGTATCCATTCTTCAAGAAATTTAAGGGCCATAACGACCGGGTTACTCCAGCATTCGCAAAAGGGTTTGATGGAAGAGTGGCATGAGCTGGAGACCTGGTGATATTAGTTTCTAAGAGTTCAGTGGCTCAAGCCACTAGTTTCCCTTGGATAAGGGAGAAATAGTTCAAGAACACGCATATTGAGAAGGGTGTCTGGTATTGTTTCCTATGTTCGAATGAGAAAAGCCCCAATTGGTCCAAGGTTGTACCTAGATCATGGATCAAGGATGAGTGGTGAAATGTTCTCTTCGTGTTACAAAAATACATCACATACAAGGGAAGGTATGTAATCATATTCCTATACCAAATTCACTTTCTTTTACATTTTAAGGATGATGATCAAGTCAATTTTCCTTTTTAATTGTAGAGAAGTCTCGGAAAAATGTATAAGCATATACAACAAAACCCTAAGTATTTTTGTCATAGTTTATATCACCATGGCTTGGTTAAGCTATTAATTATGGAAGAGCTTCTAAAGAGAAATGACACCTAGGATGCATTCTTAGAATGTAATGGGGTTCATAGTATATTTGTTCCTAATATTGAAGTACACCAGGAGGAGAATGTTGTTACTATTAACAATGATAGAGATCAATGTGAATATCAACTCTCCTAGAGCTAAGGGATTCACTACTCTTTCAAAGAACCTTAAGAGGAAATTAATAACAAGAAGTTGGGAACAAGGAATCCCAACTACATTTCCTATTCCTCGAGAAGTCACAAGGAGCATGGATAAACAAAGGCCAGTAGAAAAAAATGAAAAAATCTCATTGTGAGCTGCTCCATGTCATGCTAAAACTCCCACCAACCAGAAGCAGATAACCACAAAACAAAGTCATAATAAATAAGAGGGATCTGTAGTGGCCTTTGAAATTGGACCCGAGATATCTAAAACTCATTTCTCTGACCCTAATTCCTTTGCATATCATGAGCACGAGTCCATTGGACCCTCTACACTAGCATTTGAGACTTTTGACTGTGATACAGAGTATGATGAAACAACCATGCAAGAAAAATCTTCAAATTTTCTTGGTAATTTAGATTCCTTGAAATTAAAGAAGAGGAATAGAAAAATAAAAAGATTAAGAGTAGAGCTTAAGGAGTTCCAAGTAATAGATAGATGTGTTAAAGGTGAAATTGTTGTTTTGAAGAATCAAAGTGCTCAACTCTAGGAAGATAATACAAAGTTAGCATCATAAAACAATAAGCTAGTTAAATTTGCCAGGACATGGCATAGACAAAATCAGTTGTTAGCATTACATAATAGGACATTGAGTAGGAAAATAAAGGAAAAAAAAAATGTTCGAAAACACATGTATTCCAATAGAGGATGAACACCTTCAGTAACCATTCACACAACCAGATCAAAGATCAACACACTAATGTTTTCACATGGTAAAAACCCTAAGAGAAACATTCATGGCCCCAACCAATGTGGCCACTTGGAGCAATTTATGTTACATACACATTTACAAGAGAGTTTCTCACAATCGATCATTGACAAATGACCCTCCATTCTCTTTAAATAGAAATCATGGATCAATCAGGTGTTAAGAAACAAATCAATGTACAAGTGGCAACAAGTTTGACTCCATACTAGAAGGGAGAAGGGGTTGGTTTTGAATCTTCCATGTGAAAGCGAAGAAGAAGGTCACAAACATACTTAGACCAGGAAAGAAAAAATTCTTCCTTGGTTTGTAAAACTTGGATGCCAAGGAAATAGTGCAAATACCCTAAGTTGGTCATTTCAAATTTCTTCTTAAGGTTGGTTTTCGTATGGTTTAAAAGTTTTAGGGTCACTACCAATGGGGATAATATCATCAACATAAAGAACAAGGATTAAGAGATGGATTCCTAGTTTCTTGGTATAGACATTGGGGTCAGAATGACATCTAGAAAAGTTAGTGACAAGAAGAAAGTTGTCCATTTGCGCATACTAAGCTTGAGGAGCTTTCTTAAGACCATAAACAGATTTATTAAGGAGACAAACAAGGATGGAGTCATTCTTTACATAGCCATGAGGTTGTTCCATTTAGATCTCTTCTTTCAAATCTCCATGCAAGAAGGAGGATTATACATCCAGTTCATGGACCTCCCATTTATGTGAGGTTGCAAGGGCTAGAACAAGGTGGATGGAACTCATTATAGTCAATGCTTTCAACTTGGGATAATCCTTTGGAAACTAATCGAGCCATGTGTCTTTCAATACTTTCATCTGATGCAAACTTAGTTCTATAGACCCATTTACATATGAAAAGTTTTCTTCCTTTTGGAAGAGGTACAAGATCCCAAGTATTGTTTTCCATTAAAGAACAATACTCTTCATTCATTGTTGTATCCCAATATAGATGACTTGAAGCTTCTGCAAATGTCTCTGGATCATGAGTCTCTGAAACTTGAGCCAAAAGAGAAGAGGCTTGTTGGAACTATGAATGAGTCTGACGCTGATATGACGGATCACCAACTACTTCTCGTAATGAACAGACCCATCTAGGAAGTGGTGGTGTTGGTGTAGGTTCATGTTCAATGGACTCATTTGGAGGAATGTGAGCAGGCAGAGGTGGATTTTCATCCTCACTATCATCATCTGAAGAAGAAGAAACTGGAATAGGAACAAAAGAAGGGACAAATTCCGAAGATGGATCACATGATTAAGAAGGAACAACTGTTGAATTAGGATCAGATGCCAAGAGATTTTCATCAAATTTAACATCTCTTAAAATAATAATTTCATTTGAATGAGGTTGAAGAAGTCTATAACCTTTGACATCTTCAGAATAACCAACAAAAAATCACTTCTCACTTTTAGGCTGTAAAGATTTCTTTTTCTCATTAGGAATGTGAGACCATGCTACACTACCAAATACATGGAAGTGACTTACATCTAGATTAAGTTTATTCCATGCTTCTTCCAGTGTTATATTTTTTAGAGCCTTAGTGGGAGTGCAATTTACTATGTAATTTGCACAATTAATGGATTTCTCCCAACAATTAATACTTAATCCCTTAGATTGGATCATACAATTAGCCATTTCTTTTAATGTGCGATTATTTCTCTCAACAACACCATTTTGTTGTGGTGTATTTGGAACAATGTGTTGCATTTGGATGCCCTATGCAATGAAGTAACTTGTAAATTTATTGTTCACATATTCACCTCCATTATTTGTTCTTAACCTTTGAATTTGTTTTCAAGATTGCTTTTCTTCAAGGACCTTGTAGGAAAAAAACTTGTCAAGAACTTCGTTCTTAAGTTTTAAGAAGTAAACCCAAGTGTGCTTGGAAAATATATCAATGAAAGTTAAGAAATACTTGCACCCAAAAAAAGAAGGAGAAGAAAGTGGATCACACAAGTCACTGTGAACAAGATGCAAAGGGGTCGAGGCATGCCAAGAGTCATGTTTGTCAAAACTATCCTGATGATGTTTTCCGAGAACACAATTGGAACAGACACCATCTCTAAAAAAACAAGAGTAAGACCAGTCACCATCTGTTAATTACATAGTTGTTTCAATGAGCAATAGTTTATATGACCAAACTGCTCATGCCAAAGTTTGTTCAAGTCATCACTATGACTAACAAAAACTGATGGAAAAGATGATGACCCAAAGTTGTCAAACTTGTAAAACCCAATAATATCATCAGCAATTACAATTGTGAAAACATGCTTAGGATCTTTTAGATCCTTGATTACAACTTGGTGAGGTGAAAGCTCTACGGTTTTACCTTCACTTGAATGAGTGATTTGATATATTGATATAAGGTTTCAGGAAAGACTTGGAACACATAATACATCATTGAAATTACCATTATCTACTTGAATTGTTCTAGTCCCTACAACACTAAGAGATCTATCATCACCAACAAATATTTTGTTGGTTTTACATTCATTTAGAGTAGAAAATATGGCTTTATCCTTAGCCATATGATAATATGCTCCAGAATCAATAAGCCATTCATTATAAGAAGAAGTAGAAGTTTCTTTGAAGAAGAAACTAGAAGTAGAAAGTGCATGTCCATGAGAAGAAGAATAAGAAGAAGAAGAAGAATCAATATTGGTGTTATGTTTATTCATTGTTTCTTTTAAAGCTTCGATCTTCTTAAAACATTTAGACTCCACATGACCATTTTTTCCAAAACAAATTCCATGTCTGTCACTAATACTCTTACTTTTAGATTTTTCTCCTTTGTCGCCATTAGGAACGGAAGTTGGATGAGAGGGTTTGGGACCCTTAGTTTTGCTTGTTGTTGTGGCAAGGATGTTGCTTCTTGGGATTCTTGGGTTTATCTTTCTGTTGTTCCACTAAGGCTTTGTTGGATGTACCTGCAGTGCTAATCAATCCAAGTTATAGAATATTATCATTCTCTTGAATCAGAGCATCATAAAAGGACTGAAGAGAGGGATTTTTATAAGCACTCTGTAGGGCTTCTCTGGTGGCATAAAAGGTAGATACAAAAACATAATATGTAATACCAAACTTAGCAAGAATAATATATATGCATCGATCTTCCAACAAATATATTTTTCATTCTATACATAAAATTCTAAGTGTTTTGAACTTAGATAAGTAATCTTCAATGTAAGGAAAATCATTTGGACTAAAGGTCATTAATTGATTCTCCAACCAGTGGGCTCCAATGATATTGTTTTTACCAAACATAGTTTCAACCTTTTCCCAAGCATCATCAAGGTCATCAATTCCTTTAAGGTGAAACCTTAAATTAGGAGAGATGGACATTCCTATTAGACCATGTGATTCATCATTCGTGTTAGCCCATTTGAATTTCTTTTGATTATCAATGGGTTCTAGTTATTTCTTCAAGGTAATCCGTTGCAATCCTTTACTTCTTAATACATCCTCCATATGAGATTTCTGTTGGTCTAATTTACTTGCATAAATTAGGACATTAAATTGTCAATCCAGAAGTCCGTGAACTTGTGAGGCACAATCAGTGTATGTGAGGGAACTAGTTTTAAAATCAATTTAATTCTATGAATGCAAAATTTCAAGCAATGCTACAAATAAATTTTGTAAGCTAACTTTTCAAAAGGAAAACCAATTCTTCAAATGTTCATAGCTTCAAAGCTGGACAATTAGGTCATAAAGGAAAATTGTTTCAAAATAATGAAACCTCTTTGCAACAAGACTTCGTTTAATCATGAACTCTCAAAAGAATACTTATGCATCTCAGAAAGCAAAGTAAAAGATTCAGAATGCTAAATTTTTCCAATCCAACTATCACAGTCTCATTGGTTGAAAATCATATTGTAGAGTGTATTTGCCTCCATAGATGATGAGATATAGTTTTCATGTTTTCAATGGTGGAAATGTTGGTTGTAAAGTGTAAAATTATTTACAAAAATACTAAGATAACTATGAAGTTTAAATAACTCAACAAGAGGTGGCTATGTACAATAGTACTCTGCTTAACTGTGAAGTTTTAATGACTGTGAAGAATTATAAACACACAAATGCATGAATGAATTAAAAATATTCTAGGCTAGGTCTTAATTTTCCTAATCAAATGTTTACTATGGTTCCTACTGGTGGAAAAAATCGCTAAAATGTTTCCTCTTAACTCAATGATTAAGGGAAACTTATAGTAATACTCAAAAAACCTTTTTCATTTATCACTTGAAGACAATCTCATCCCTGAATGTGTATAACAACAAGATAAAAGACTTCAATGAAATCTAACCATGGTATGTACTGCAATTCAAATATAAATTTGATCTAAACTTTTAAATAAAATAACAACTAGAAAGAAATGAAATTCTACAAAATGAAGAAATTGCAATGAAATGAAAACTCACACACTAATTTAAAAAATTGTTGCGACATGAACCAAACATGGGGGACCCCCAAGCTGACACATACACAGAGAGACTAAGCAGAGGATAAAATCAGATCTTCAAATTGCTCAAAAGATTGCTTACAATCCCAAGTTCAGAATTTTTATTCAAAAACATGAATCCCCCTTTAAGCTTCACTTTGCATATTTATACATCACAAAAATAAACTAATATATCGATAACACTCAACCTAGCCAATTAATTTCTATTTCGATCATTCATCTAGATGAGATTCGACCTCCACAATGGCCAAAATCGTGGAAAAATTGATTTCAAGCAAATTTGGGTGGATTTAGTGAGCTAATCTGCATTTTTGCCTCAAAATTTCTCGTGTTGACCATGCGTTAAATGTACCAGTGCGAGGGATTTTTCACCAAACCAATGGTAAACAAACTATCCCATGAACATGAAGAACAAAACCCATGTCCCCGTTTTTTCCCAATTGGCCTGTAAATACGCTAACCTAGGAACTATTACATGAACATAATTTTTCTGGTAAATGACTAATAAAAACTCAGAAATTCAACATTTTTTTATTGTTAAATGAAAAATATAAATAAACTAATAATTACCTTGTAATCCTTTATTAATATTTGACTAAGTGGAAATGGGTACCAAAAATGCTAAAAATGGAGGAAAATGGGTAAAAAGGAGGTGTGCATGGTGGTTTTTCTACGAAAAAATATGAGCCCAACAATTTCCATGAGAAGTAGTTGGCACTAGTAAGAAAAATATCATTGGGAGATGCCATATTAAAATATGCAAAAAAAGATGAAACTAATGGTTTGGATGGAAAGATATCGAAAAAATAGGTTGTTTAAAAAAATAGGACTTCATATGTGAAAGTTATACCCTTTTGAAAAAATGCATAAACGGTAACCAAAGTGCCACATGGAAAGTAGAAGTTGGTTCAGGTGGTGATACCCCTCCTTCTAATAACCTCACTTTTTAAAATAAGTTGCTTATGAAGTGACCCACTTTTATAGAATAACCGATGATCACTTTTACAATGAAGTAACTTTATAAATGAAGGTTGCATGCAAAATAAATAACTTAAAATAAAATATTAAAGCTACTTGTAGTGATTCAGTTTGATAATTTAAGTGAAATACGCTTTACAATGGATGCATGAACTTTTTCAAGAAAAGGTAACAAAAAAAAACTTGAACTCAAGACCTCTTACTTAATAAAACAACTTTTAACTAAGTGAGTTGGTGCAAAACATAATATATTGTTTAGAAGGAGGATTGTGGGCATTGTTGTTGTTGTTCTTGTGGAAGATGGCCTTGGAGAGTGTACTAAAAAAAAAAATTCCACACAAGAAAAAAAGTTCGCTTCTCGACGAAAATAAAGGTTAGATCTTGGTTATCTTACCCGAAAAATGCAAATTCCCTCTGTTTCTTATTTATTGAAATCGTAGAGAGTGCATGACAAAGAGATAAGAAAATCATTTCCACTCTGTTTTTTATTTTCCAATATTGCATAGAGCGTAGGGAAAAGAGCATACCTAGATTGAAAAGAGTAGCACCTTGGAAATAAAAAACAAAAATTGAAATATTATCTTTGCAAAATTAAAAAAAAAAGGCGTATTCAGGCTTTATACCTTCAAATCTGAATGAAATGGTCGTATCTTGGGAAAATAAAAACCTTTTTGAGTGAAATGAAAAGCATTGCTAATTGAAATGAGCACTCTGAACACAATGGAATGGTCCTCTCATCCTATAAATGTACAAAAATGGCAGACCAGAGATGCAAAAACACAACTTCAAGATCTTGATCGACAACGAGAGCGGGTCTTCAAATGCGCTTTGATGCCATGTTAGACAACACAGGTATTCCAACAGAGGATGAAAACCTTCAATAACCACTCACACAACCAAATCAAATTTCATCACACTGATGTTTTCACATGGTAAAACCCCTACGAGGAAACATCCCTATCCCTAACCAAGATGGTGACTTGGAGCAATTTATTAATGCAAAAGAAAATATTATAGAGAGATTTACAAGAGAGTGTTTCACAATAGATCATCGACAAATAACCTTCCATTCTATTTAAATAGAGATCATGGACCAATCGGGTGCTAAGCCATAGATCAATGTAGTCGTTAAGATCGAGGAGAATATGAATCATCAGATCACTCTATGTCAAGAACATATCGTGGCCATCAGACTTCCTAAATACTAATGCATACTAAAGAAACACACTTTTACCTAAAGACACATTAGACCAAGTTTATCTTAACTAACTCCTAAGTGCCTAAATATCCTAACATAAAAGAGGAAATGTTCCAATGTAAACATATTGATAGATGTTGCTACCTATTCCTGACATGCAAGGTATCATGTGTGGGGGATATGTGTTAGGCACTAGATCTATTATAATAGCAGGAAATAGAAATATTGTAGTGAATACTAGTGAAATAACAATAGAGAACAAAAATATAGAAACATAACAACAAAATATATGGAACCACAACACCAAAATAATGCCTTTATTGATAGGAAATAATGTTGATCTGGATTTGAGGGGGTATATGGTCTAAATTCGGATGCAAAAAGTCATAAATATATAAAGCCAATAGATTGACCATGTTGATGCCCACTTCCTCATTAATTAATTGAGCTAACAGGTTGCCCATATGGGTCAAAGAGAGTCTCACCTCTCCATTATTGTATTGGGTTTTATTTTCCACTACTTAGTTAGTTGGGTAGTTAGATCTATTATTATAATAATAAAGACTCATTTAATAAGTTCTTTACATTATTGTATTGGGTTTTATTTTCCATTACTTAGTTAACTGGGTAGTTAGATCTATTATACTAATAATAGAGACTCATTTAATAAGCTCTTTTTGAATTTTTCCAATGGACCATTTTGTAATGCTATATAAAGGCCTAGCAAGACTTCTCATAATATCAAGTTACTCATTTTGTCTTCTCTCATATTTTCTATTGTTCATTGTGATATTCATTAGCTCTAAGTGATTTACTAGTAATTAGTTTTAGAGGTGAGGCCCCTCTTTGAGCTTCACCTCTCGAGTACTTCATTTACATGTTTTTGTCCATGCTTCTTTTCATGCAAGATTGGCACGTCTAAGATCCTCCTCTCCCAACATTCAATCCATCCGGATCTCAGCTTCCGAGATCCGGATCAGTGGTATTAGAGCGTGTACACTCTCCATCGGAACAAAGGTTTGAAGCATCGTGTTGGATCAAACATTTGCAACAATCACCAACCTCCTTTTGGGACTACCATAATCCATTTGTCGGGCCATACATTGTAAGCATCACAGTTGGTCCATAGGCACTATAGGGGTTTTTTTTTTCACCCTCAGATATTCATTCACCATTACAAGGAGAACCATACATGGATTCACTACATCTATATGGATCCACTACATCCATTGGTCTGCAAAATTTTCAACAAATTTTTAGGGTGTTCATGCTTCTCACAGAGGTTCCACAACCTTTACAATAGCCCATTACAAACCCTTGGCATCCTTTGTGTCCCTCTACACTTAGCCAACTTAAAAGAGGTTTTGCGACTTCTACACAATATTTTAGAGGCTCTACCATATCTCATTGGAAATATCTCTTCAATATCTCAAATGGATATTCCGTGAAATCTCATTTGGCTTCATGTTTTGAGAGATATCATCGATTGAATCTCAACATGTATTTGACCCAAGGAGGCTGCATGTACCACCATATTAAAACAAATATTTTTATCCCTTATTAGGAAATTAAAGAAGGAGTTCCACATATGTATGGAAATATCTCTTCAATATCTCAAATGGGTATTTCACAGAATCCAATTTGGCTTCCTGGTTTGATAGATATCATCGATTGAATCTTAGCATGTATTTGACTGAGGGGGGTTGTGCATACAACCATCTTCAAAGGTCTTTTTATACCTTCTCAAGAAACTAAAGAAGGAGTTCCACATATGGGTGTAAATATCTATTCAATATATAAAATGGGTATTTCATAGAATTTCATTTTGTTGTTTGGTTTATGAGAAATATTTGTTTGAAGCAGCACATGTCTGTAACTAGCGTGGTCGTGCACCCTTCAAATTTGAATTTTTTTTTCTCAATCCATGGGCCACCTCAGGAAAAATTACATATAACTATGGAAATATCTCTTCCGTAGCTCAAATGGGTCTTCGACGGATTTGGATTTAATCACCTGTAGAAAAAGTTATGAATAGATTTGAAAAGGGATGTTCACAACCCCCAAAGTCATGATTTTTCCATATTATTTTTTTTTTATTTTTTGATTTTATTAAAATTTCTTTATTTTTCTACCCATGTACAATGTCATTGTCAACTAGGTTATGGATCAACCACAAACCCACAATTATGGGTCAAACACACAAAACCCTTCTTTTCATTGGGTATTTTCACATTGTAATCATAATGGTACAATAATGGGGTTTCTCTTTTTAGCATGGGTGAAATGATGGGGACCGCCATTTTCTAAGGGGGGGAGGAATGATCCAAATTTTAGGGGGTTAAATGGTCTAAATTCAGATGCAAAAAGTCATAAAGCTATAAATCTAATAGATTGACCATGTAGATGCCCACCTCCTAATTAATTAATTGGGCTAACAGGTTGCCCATATGGGTCAAAGAGAGTCTCACCTCTCCATTATTGTATTGTATTTTATTTTCCACTACTTAGTTAGTTGGGTAGTTAGATCTATTATTATAATAATAGAGACTCATTTAATGAGCTCTTTACATTATTGTATTAGGTTTTATTTTCCACTACTTAGTTAGTTGGGTAGTTAGATCTATTATACTAATAATAGAGACTCATTTAATGATGTATTTTTGACTTTGTCCAATGGACCATTTTGTAATGCTATATAAAGGCCTAGCAAGCTTCTCATAATATCAAGTTACTCATTTCAACTTCTCTCATATTGTCTATTGTTCATTGTGAGATTAATTAGCTCTGGGTGATTTACTAGTAATTAGTTTTAAAGGTGAGGCTCAAAGAGCTCTAAGTGATTTACTAGTAATTAGTTTTATAGGTGAGGCTCCTATTTGAGCCTCACCTCCCGAGTACTTCATTTACATATTTTTGTCCATTCTTCTTTTCATGCAAGATTGACACGTCTAAGCTCCTCCTCTCTGGACATTCAAGCCATCCAGATCTCAGCTCCCGAGATCTGGATCAGTACTCAATACAATAATGGAGAGGTGAGACTCTCTTTGACCCATATGGGTAACCTGTTAGCCCAATTAATTAATGAGGAGGTGGGCATCTACGTGGTCAATCTATTAGCTTTATAGATCTATGACTTTTTGTGTCTGAATTTAGACCATATACCCCCTAAAATTCGGATTAGTGGTATCAGAGTGGTTACACTCTCCATCGGGACAAGGGTTTGAAGCATGTTGTGGGTTCAAACATTTGCAGCGATCAACAACCTCCTTTTGGTACTATCAGAATCCAATTTTTGGGCCATACACTGTAAGCATCATAGTTGGTACACAAGCACTACATGGTTTTTTTTTTTTCCTCGGATATTCATTCACCATTACAAGGAGAACCATACATGGATTCACTACATCTATACATGGATCCACTACATCCATTGGTCTACAACATTTTCAACAAATTTTCAGGGTGTCCATGTTGCCCATAGAGGTTCCACAACCTCTACAACAACCCATGCTGCTCTACAAACCCTTGGCATCCTTTGTGACCCTCTACACTCAGCCAATTTCAAAGAGGTGTTTCAACCTCTAAACAAAATTTTAGAGGCTATACCATAGCTCATTGGAAATATATATTGAATATCTCAAATGGGTATTTCGTAGAATCTCATTTGTCTTCCTAGTTTGAGAGATATCATCGACTGAATCACAACATGTATTTGACCCAAGTAGTTCACATGTACCACCCTCTTCAATGGTATTTTGATCCATTCTTAGGAAACTACAGAAGGAGTTCCACATATGGCTGGTACTATCTCTTCAAAATATCAAATGGGCATTTCGTGGAATCACATTTGGCTCCTTGGTTTGAGAGATATCATCGATTGAATCTCAACATGTATTTGAGTCAAGGAGGCTGCACATACCACCATATTCAATGGTATTTTTATCCCTGCTAAGGAAACTACAGAAGGAGTTCCACATATGGCTAGAAATATCTATTCAATATCTCAAATGGGTATTTCACAGAATCACATTTGGCTTCCTTTTTTGAGAGATATAATTGATTGAATATCAACATGTATTTGACCCAAGGAGGCCACACATACCACCATCTTCAATGGTATTTTTCTCCCTTCTCAAGAAACTATAGAAGGAGTTCCAAATATGGTTGGAAATATCTCTTCAAGATCTCAAGTGGGTATTTCACGAAATTTCATTCCATTGAGATATATTTGTTTGAAGCAGCACACGTATGTAACCAGTGTGGTCGCACACCCTTCAACTTCGGCCTGTTTGTTTCTCACTCCATGGGCCACCTTAGAACAAGTTCCATATATTGATGGAAATACCTCTTCAATAGCTCAAATGGGTCTTCGACGGAATTGGATTTCATCACCTGTAGTAGAAATTATGAATAAATTTTTAGGAGATTCAAAGCCTCCAAAGGATCTGGATCACATGTTCACTTATCTCTTCGAGGGGGAAACCTCTAGCCGAGCATAGCTACCTATTCCTAACATGCAAGGTATCATGTGTGGGGGATATGTCAAGACTCCATTTTGATGATCTTTTCATCTCTAGAAAACTCCCTTTTGACCTTCTTATCCTATCTTTTCAACTCTTCACTATACCTTTCATCATATTCTCTTGTGTTTTTCGAATGAAATGACATTTGAAGATTAAGAGGTAGTTAGTTGTTAATATTAACCATTTTCCATTGATTTTGATAGATTAAAAGGATTAAAGTTGACTTTTACTAATGACGGTTGTGTTAGTTCAGATCCAGTAACTCTATGTAGATTTTGTAGCCACTCTCGGTGATCAACATACCAGTGTGATCCCAATGAGAAATATGCCATATGGGTATTTCTTCTAGTGGCATCAAGATGGTTCCATGTTATTTGGATCAGATCCAAGGTGGACAAGGAGGATTCTATCCTCTGGTCAAATATGCAATCAACCTTCTCCCAAAAACAAGGAAATCAACAAGAAACACGATTTTGGCTCAACAATGAACGATATTCTCATGCATTTTATGTCATGCAAATATCATGAGTTGTGATTTGCATTCTATCTTTACCTGGAGATTAATAAAAAATGTTAAATCGTGTAACTTCATGTCTTTATTTTCCAATTTGTGGTTATGAAGGTGATCTGGATTTATGAGCGGAATGAAATGTAACACATAACTATAACATTAACACATATAAACAAAGAACAATAATAGAGATACAAAGGAACTTAACTTATATTCAATAAAGAAATATGTTGAAACTGTAAAATGCAGAATGAAAACAATCTTGCTCGAATGGTGGTAGTTAATATTGAAGAAGATATGTGATGGCTGTGCACATTCATTTGAGCACATTACAATGAGGCCTATAGGCCTTTTTAACATCAAGAAGTAAACAAAAAACCCTAGACATAAGAGAACCTAACTCTAGGAGATGAAGCGCAAAAACTATGTGGTCCCCGATGGGGTAAGTTGGTACATCAACTTCCCGGGGTCATAAATTTTGCATACGATCTCTGGTTTAGGTACATGATAGCCCATTGGAAAGGCATATCCGAGGAATAGAAATTATATTGTCACACTCTAATTATGTCTACAATGTGACTATGGAGGGCCCAAAAAACATTTTTTAGGGCCTCAAAACAACCCCGAAAGTTTAGGACCCGAAAAGCTAGAAAAAAACTACCAAGATGAAAATTGTAATTGCCAAGATGAAAGTTGTATGTGAGCTAGCTGGAAGAGGTGGGTGGCCACTAATATCCACTTGGATCAGTCCTCCCTCCTCAAGAAGCAATGGTCTCCATTGCGTTGAGTTCCCCCATCAGATGAGGAAATTTATGCTGAATTTGGCTTCGGGTGAGCCACTTGCCTTGGTGCAGGAGTTGCCTCACTTTGACAACTTGATAAGGCTGAAGCTTCTATTGGTGAGTTCCCTTGACCTGTTTTTTCATGATCGGATCAGTGACTGCATGTTCCATGCAGTCAGGTTTGAGCTATGTCGGTGTCAATTGTTTTGTTATCTCTTAAGTGTCCAATAAGGGTGGAAAGTATGGTCGAAGGAGGTCCACATTAAACATTGGGTGCAAGCCAAGGAAGAGGGGAATGTTGAGCTCAAAGTCATTGTCATCCACAACCTTGGTGATGTTGTAAGGTCCATAGTAGAGTAGAAAAATCTTCTGATGGGGTCTTTTAAGGCGTTCTTTCTGCAAGTGCAACCAAATTTTATATCCCACTTGAAACTTGTGTGGCACCCGGTGTTGATCATGGCACTGCTTGTACTTGGTATTAGACTTCTACAAAATATCGTGAACCTATTGGTAGATGTGCTGGATTTTTTCAATGAACCAGGTGGCTTTGTTGGCTTCTGTTTGCGCATGGGATGATTATGCTTGTGTGGATGCAAGGGGTAGTGCAACATCCATGGGACCCAATGGTTGAAATCCAAACCCCATCTGAAAGAGGATGTGGTTGATTGAGCTATGTATGGATCTATTGTAAATGTGTTGAACATAAGGAAAAATCTTATCCCATGTGTGTGGATGCTTGGAATTGTACATGAACATGATATGCATGATCATATTGTTGACGACCTCAGTGTGGCCATCTATTTGGGTGTGGAAGGCAGTGGATTTGGTGAGTTTGGTGTCCATTCATGAACAAAGTCTCAAATAGAATGTGCCGAGGAATCGACTATCCCGTTATGAGGTGATGATTTGTGGTATCCCAAAATGTACCCATACTCGTTCAAAGAAGATCTTGGTAGTGGCCTCTGCTGTGATGCTCTTCTTGCAGGCGACCAAAATCACCATCTTCGAAAATCAATCAACAACCATGAAAAACCAATCATTTCCCTGCTTGGTTGAAGAAAGGTTCAACATGTAGTCCATCGAAATGGATTCCCAGGGCCTATAGGGAGTAGTCAGAGGGGTTTACATGACTTGTTTCTTAATGGATGATTTGGCAATGTCACAGGCCATGCAGGACTTGATATACTTGTTGACATCATGTTCGAGTTTCAACCAATATAAATGTTGTTGCAACATTGCCACTATCTTTTTTACGTTGAAGTGTCCTACCACCTTACTGTAGTGATCTTCCCAAATCATATTTTCTCACTTGCTTGATGGAACATAGAGATGGCCCAGATGACACAACAATCCATCCTGCAAATGAAAATCAATGATAACTATGTTTTTTCCCAACATATGGTAGGTAGTGGAAAAGTTAGGATCTCTCTCATAGATTTGGGGCCATTCGGAGGTCTCATGTACACATGAGTGTAGAACCATGGTTAGTACGACAACTAGAGGTTAGATGAGGCAGTCAATGACGCGGTTGGTGCTCCATGTCTTATACTTGATGTTGATATGGAACTGCTGCAAGTATGTGGACCACTTATGATGGTGGCCATTCTACAATTTTCTTTGTGTCTGCTTGAACTGCAGAGGCTTATGAACAGTGTGGATGACTGTCTCCTTCCCGAGAATGTAATGTCTCCATTGGCGGAAAGCTTGTACAATGGAGTACATTTCTTTGTCATAAGTGGGGTACTTATAGAAAGTATCTGATAACGTCTCACTATGATAGGCCATGGGATGTCCATGATGAGTGAGAACGATGCTCACAACATAGTCTGAAGCATCTGTCTCAATCTCAAAAGGCTACCACGGGTAGAGCAATTAGAGCATCAGGGTTGAGCACAAGCGCTGCAAATCATCAAAATCTTTCTATTGCAACTGGCCCCACATGATTTTTTCATTACCACCACCCCTGGTCACTTGGCTAAGGTCCCATGCAATGTGGGCGAATCCCAACACAAACTTGCGATAGAAATTGGAAAGTCCTAAAAAGCTCTGGATCAGTGAGTGTGGTTAGGGATGGCTAGTCATGGATGACCTGGATCTTGGTTGGATCGACATCCACCCCATTCTCATCAACAATGTAGCCTAGGTACTGGACCCTTATCATGTTGAAGGAGAATTTTTCCAAATTTGCATATAGCTTGTGTTACTGCAGAGTGTGTAGAACATGTTGAATATGTTGCAAGTGTTCTGCCCAATTCTTGTTGAAGATGAGGATGTCATCCAAATACACCACCACAAAATAATTGGTGAAAGGACGTAAGATATCTTCCATCATCCTCATGAAAGTTTTTGGGGAATTTTTCAAGCTAAAGGGCACGATCAACCATTCAAAAAGACCTTCTCTAGACTTGAAGGAAGACTTCCATACATCGCTATGATATATTGGGACCTGGTGGTATCCAAACTTCAGATCAATCTTACTGAAGTATTTGGATCCCTTGAGTTGGTCAATAAGATTGTCAATTTTGGGAGTTGGGTACCAGTTCCCGACTGTAATTTTTTTTAGGGCCCGATAATCAATGCAAATTCATCAGGTCCCATTTTTCTTCTGCACAAGCATGATTGGGATTCCACAAGGTGATGAGCTTAGGAAGATGTTCCCCTTTTCGAGTAGCTCTTGGATCTGGTACTTGATTTCCTCATTTTATGATAGAGAGTGGTGATAGACTGGCCCATTGGGTAGTGGTGTGTTGGGGGTCAAATCGATTGAGTGCTTGAACTGACAGTGTAAGGGTACCCCAGTGGGTGAGGAGAGACCTGTAGCAGAGGCCATGGATGTGTCCACAACCTTCTGCTCACTTTGATCGCGAATCACGAAGAAGACAAAATTCTCGGTCTAAGAGATGACCTTCCTACATTTTTTAGCAGAGATCAAGGAAATGGCAGTAGATGGGACTACCTTGGGTATCCCATATAATTTCTTGTCTAAAGTAATAATAACACTACGAGGCCTAGACTCATATACAATGTTACGTTTCCATAAATAAGGTTGACCCAAAAGAGCATCTCAAACTTCAAGGGGGGTGACATCACACAATACCTCATCTTTGAAGGGCTTGATGTTGTAGGCCAGGTGACACTGTTGTATGACACGAAGATTGCTCCCTTGGTGGATCCATTCGATGGTGTACGACTATGGGTGCAGTTTTGTCGACAGAGCAAACCACTTGACGACCTCCGCTAAGATGAAGTTATTCTGGCCACCATTATCAACGATGAAGTGCAACAAAGTACCCTTCATCCACATCTGTGAATGAAAGAGGTGCTCACCTTCCTCTGGTTCATCAGGTTCTCCGGGAAGGACCTTAGTGGTGGTAGAAATAGTGGTAGTGAGTTCTGCATCAATGATCTGTCTTCTTTTTTCTAGTTTAGACTTAGAGTTGGAGCCTGCATTTGATTCATAGGCTTTCACCTTAGCCACCAATGACTTCTTTGAGCGACATTCAATTGTGTTGTGCCAGGGGCTCTTATGGAACTCACACCATTTCCTAGTGTCTTTCTTTGTCTTCCTATTATCCTTCTTTGTTTACAGTTTGTAATTGTTGTCCTGAGGATATCCATCCTTGCTCTATCCTTTTTTCTATGGATTGGGGCCACCTTTTCGCTGCTTTTGTTGTGAGGGGTTTTCAGACCCAAACTGTTGTGCTTATGTTTAATCTTCTGCTCGATTTTGATAGTATATCGATAGGCCATGCCCAAGGATGAGATTTCCAAAAAATCCATGTATGTCTGGATGTATCTATGGAGACCGTCACGGTACTTGAGAACCAGTTGTCATTCAGAGTCTTTGATACCTATAAGTTTGGTGCATAAGGTATGGAAGACATTGGTGAACTCTAGCACTGTTTGGTCCCTTTCCTGCCACAATGTGGTCCATCTTGTGTATAAATCTTCATAACTTCCAACATCATAGTATTGTTCCTTAATAACATCCCTGAAGGAACCCTAAGTGGGTGAAACTGCAGATAATGTAGATCCCTCTATTTCCTTTTGCTCACAAAAAAATTCCCACAAATATTTGACATGGAGGACGACCACAAGGAGCACAAATGTAATGTTTTCTCTATCAGAAAATTTGCAGACAAAAAAATACCCTTCTAGAAGGTTTAACCATTTGTCTACAACATCCACATCTATTTAACCTTAAAATATAAGAATATCAAAATTTATATGTACCTTGAAGGGGGAAACACCTCCACTTGAGGAAGGTGTGTTGCCTGTTGGTAGTCATCGAAGGATTTGCATAAAGTTATACATCATCTCATTCCTTTTTCACGAGAGGGATTCCTCGATCAATAGTTTAAAGGGATCTCCTACCCCATAATCTTTCTTTTCTTCCCCCATGGGAAGTGGTCGAGTTTGGAGAGGTCGATCTTGCAAAGGCTCAATTGGTTCGAGTGCCAACTTCTTATACCCTAACCCTGTTGGGGACACGCATAGAGAAAAAAATGAAGAGAAGACCACTCTAATACCACTGATCTGTATTTATGGGTGGAATAAAATGAAACACATATATATAACATTAACACAGATAAACAAAGAACAATAACAAAGATACAATACAACTTAACATCTATTCAATAAATAAATCTACTAAAACTGTAAAATGTAGAATGAAAACAATATTTCTTGAATGTGGTAGCTAATCTCTGAGAAGATATTTGGTGGCTACACGCATTCATCTGATCACATTACAATGAGGCATCTAGGCCTATATAACATCAAGAAGTAAACAAAAAACCCTTGACATCCAAAAACCTAACTCTAGGAGATGAAGCGCCAAAAGTCATGTGGGCCCCGATGGGGTAAGTGTAGACTTTAACTTTGTACAATATTTACTGCAAACAATTTTTTAGTAAAACAACAGAATATATACAATGGAAAATACACACATTACACAAATATTTTTTCCCTCGAAACCCAAACCGGGAAACCTAGCATATTTTATATTCATTCATAGTGATACATTGTTTACAATACAATATACATATAGGATCCAACGACATCCAAAACCCTAACCCAATGACCTAGATTAGTCAAAAACCCTAATTCCTTAACTAGAAATAAAAAAAAACCATCGATAAAAGCCATATGTCGAAAAAATGCCCAAAAATGGACACAAAAATCGAGGTGACATGAAAAATGAGGAAAAAATGCGACACATTTCCTAAGGATTTTTTTTTTCTTAGGGGAGCTTCCCCCAAATCACCACACAGGGGGGATATCCCCCCCCTGCAACTCAGGGGGGGCCTAGTGCCCCCCCCGCCCGACGCAACATAGAAGTGATCCAGATTATTTTTGGCACGAAATGAGAGAGGAGATATAATAAAGAAATGTACAGAGATATTGCAGATATTCAATAATATAACAGAAATGTATCAGAGACACAACCATAAACATATATATACAGTAATACACGATTTCTATTAATCAGAGAAATGTATAGAGACTGTAAAAATACAGAGTGAAAGACTCGCTAGAATGGTGGAATCGTGAGAAATGTATAGAGACCAGAAAAAATACGAGTGAAAAGACCGCCAGAATGGTGGCGCCCTTATCTCTGAGAAGAGATGTGACGGCTACTCGCATTCGCAAGAAGATGATTACAATGAGGCTATGAAGGCCCTTTTACAATAAACGGGAATGCCAAAAGTCCTAGACATCCAAAAACCTAACCCTAGGAGATGAAGCGCCAAAAGTCATGTGGGTCCCGTTTGGGTAAGTGAGTACATCAACTTCCCGGGCTCGTAACTTTTGCATACGACCTCCGTTTTAGGTGTGTGATAGCTCGTTGGAAAGGTATTGTCGAGGAGATTCATTTTGGAGGCTCAATCATTCCTTTGGCTATCATTGAGAACCTATATCTCGAAAAACCTTCATTTGGACCCTCAAAATGGCCCCGGAAGTTAAAACCTGCTAAAAATAGTAAATTGCCAAAATGGCTAGAAAACTGTTTTGAGCCATTTGGAAAAGGTGGGTGGCCACCGATATCCACCCGGATCAAGAAGACACTAGAGCTAGTTGTGCAAAGAATACAACACATAACCAACATTCTCCCACTTGTTGTTTTCTTTGCATACAAAGTCAACAATCCAAAGCATCAATTCCCATGGATAATATAAACCAAGAGAACTTCTCAATGCTCACATATTTTGTTAATGAATCTACAAAATTCTTCAAAGTGTCCACCTTCATCAACAACACTTTCTTTTCTTCAACCATTTCTCTCACAAAGTGATATTGAATATCAATATGCTTTGTCTTTGAATGATAAGTTGGGTTCTTTTCTAGAAAAATTATACTCTGACTGTCATAATCTATTATTATAGCTTGTTGTACCAACCCAATACTTGAACATAATCTTTGTAACCATATTGTTTCCTTACTTTCATGAGTGGTTGCCATGTATTCAACTTCTGTAGTTGAAAGTGCCACTACAGCTTGTCTTTTGCTCATCCAACTGATTTCTCCTCCAAACAGGTTAAACACATACCCGCTTGTAGATATCATACGATACAGATCTCAAGGCACATCTTCATCCACAAATCCATGTATTTCCAACACTATGTCCAATCCTCGTCTTCCTTGGTAGCACAATCCATAGCTAGCAGTGCCACGCAAATACCTCAAAACCCTTTTTATTGTTTCCCAATGCTCCTTCCCTAGTTTTTGTTAGAATATGAAAGATTGTGCTCGTTTTACCATTGACAATACCCTTTTCACCCAACCATAGGCCAAAGCCACCCTTCGAACACCTTAACCTTGACAAAGAATCACTCCAGAAGCAAACCCTAGGCTAGATAGCCAAACAAAGGGTAGCACACCTTTCCCCAAGGATAGTGCATCAACAAAGGCTGATCAGATGTTCCAAACCCTAGAAAAGAGATAGTCCAATCCAAAACGTAACTGCTAGCTGCAACAGCTACACCAACAACTCTCCTCCAAACCTGCGCACAAGACTGCAACTACACTACGCAAAACTAGCTCTCTGCAACTGCTGAGATGTGTCAAATGAGAGACTAGTGCCCTGTATTTATAGTGGTTCTGGTAGACTTACTGGGGATGACTTCTCCTTTTGGGTACCTGTCCGTTTAGTATATTATTATTATTTCTGGTCGACTTCTTCTCTTGGAGGCTAATAACCTAATATAAATTATCTTCTTGAGCCGAAAAGTCTTCTAGGGTTATTAGCCAATTCATTAGGGTTTCTTCTTTCTTTCCGGAGTATTCTATTCTTTTCAGGTTTACACGTGGAGGTAAATACTTCCCGTAGATACCATAATATCAACACTCCCTCCTAGGTAGGGAGGTATTACAGGTAATGGTCTTGAGCACAAAACATACCATTCACCCGATAGCATCAACATTGTTATATAGACTAGATCCTGACTATATCATGAGCACCATTATCATCATCAACTGCATCATTTCTCGAAACCATACTCTATCTGAGTAATCAGACATGATGCTCACTCCACAAAGTGATACAAGAGCCATTCTTCTAATCTAGAAGAGTAAATGTTTTGAACCATTTTCTGTCTGGAGAATCTTTGTTCATCATTCATCTGGCTGATAATTATTTCTAATAAATTATTGATAGTCTTCAAGGCAATCAAAACAAAATAGAACACAACTGTGTCTATCCATATTAGTACATAACTAAAATCCAGTGGTACACTACCAAACCAAGTAACACATAAGTACTTTATCAACAACGTATAGTCACGAACAGTGGAACATATCCACCACAATAGTTTACATCTACTGTCATACAGTCTTCATAACAAACATCTGATAGCAACCTGCAAAGAAACAATGTTATGATATAAACTAAATCATATGGGCCAATATTTCACTCACATCTGTGAGATCTGAAGGAATATCTGCCCTTAGTGTAGAACATCAACAATGGGCTATCTGCCCTATTCTTCTCAAACAAGGAAGAATGATTGTTTCTGATTTTTTAGCCTGGACCATTCCTCACCTTGGGCCATTCCTCCTACACTAATCAAAGTGAACCCTGGAGAGAATGTATAAACCCTAAGGAATGCCTGTCCCTAATTGTTGAGCCTATACCATTCCCCACCTTGGGCCATTCCTCCTACACTAATCAAAGTGCACCCTGGAGAGAATGTACAAACCCTAAGGAATGACTGTTCAAACCATTTCCTTTGTTGACCATAAGAGGAAAATATTGTCCTATATCAACCTCCAAAACATCCCATTCCTCATGTTAACCATAATGAGAAATTGTTGTCCAGCGAGGCGGGCCAGTCTTCTTGAGTAACCCTCAAGAAGAGAGACTGCCCTAGACCAATCCCCATGCTAACCACAATGGGAAGTCACTGTCTATGATACATCAACAATCTAGATCATTTCCCATGTTAACCACAATGGGAAATCGTTGTCCATTAGAAATCTCAATCCACTTTCCAAACATGAAAGCATCTCTCCAAGATGAACTATTTTTCAATCTTGAAAATGAATGTCTTCAACAATATTTTCAGTGCTCCCTCCCAACCTAGGAGTCATCTCTTCCTTTTTCAATAAGGAAGTCATTTCCACGAGCTCCAACTTGAGTACGCAAACTATTTCATCTTGGATAGAAGCTTTACCAAAATGTCTGCTTATCTACTCATCTGTGGAGATATGTATTGGAGAACCACTTTATCCTTTTTGGACTTCATCATGGATAATGTAATGCTTGATTTCAAATGTACTTTAGTCTGGAACATTGTGAAGGCTTCATGTATCTCTGAACAATAAAGTATATCATTGTTGGAAAAAATTGAACATATCCATGTGGCACTTCTTCTGTCATCATGGGATCTTATCTTCTGAGTAATCATCTTGATGTTATAGGAAATCTTCACCACACTTTTTCTGTGCACTGGAGGTTCTCCACCAAGTTATCTTCTTCTATCTGCATACAAGGGTCTATTTCTGGCATGCCTCAAAGTATTGAGTTTTCTCTTCATACACTCTTTATTCAATTTCTCCGGAGAACATTCTTTGCATTCATCTGATGTAGAATTCCGACTCATGGATGTTGCAGATGATATAATGACTCATGTAGAGATAGGTCTAGTTTACTGGAACAAGTAATCATCATAGTCTTCTCCCTCCATCTGGGAGAACCTCTAGTTTTGGATCTTTCAATGATTTCATTCATAAGTCGACTTTCAGTTCCTTTGCTTGATTTCTTTAATTGAGTTTATATCAGGCTGAAAATCTTGTGATTCTTGATACAATGAATGGTTGTTCTGGCTTCTCTTTCTTTCTTGGAATCTTCATGTGTTTCTTTAGTTCTCAGGTCCATGGAGTTTCTTATAGATTCCATTCCCTAAAGATTCCATTATAGGATCAAGTATGTGGATGGACAACCAAGGATACTTTAAGGCTTCTCTTTGAAGAATACATACTGTCTTTCATGGCTGCTATCATGGATATAAACTTCATCATCTTCAATGGATCATAATATTAGCTCCCTCCTAATCCTTGCTTCATGTCTGAGTGCATATAATTGGCTCCCTCCGTCTAACAGAGTCCACGCTTCCATCTACATTCTTATTTTCTTATGCAATATATAATTGGCTCTCTTGTCTAACAGATTCCATGCTTTCGTCTTGTTGTCTTTTACAAAATGTCATAAGTGTTTTTCCAATTTCCTCTTGATTGCTGACTTCTTTCTGTCTTTGCTTCTTCTAAGTCTCTTCATGATTGATTCAACTTATCTTGCAATAGCTTCCACATGTTTTTTATTTCATCCTTTCATGTGTATTTATCTAATGATATCCATTCTTATCTTCTTGTTCTTCCATATGTATAGTTCTTCTTGGAACACATTATCTTCCAAGAGATAGATATACAAGATATGTACAGAGACGATGCAAACAAGATATGTACAAGAAATAAGAAGAGTTTTGTTACCTTTAGAAGAACAAGTCTCTTCCATCCTACTTAGTCTTCTTTGTAGGTTCCTTTTCTTCGTCAATTGATGCTTTGTGTTTCTCCTTCCTTTTCTTTAGCTCGGGACAATGATTCTTGTAGTGACCATACTTTCGACAGTTGAAGCACTGTACTTCTAATATGTCTTTCTCTTGATTTGGCTTCCACCTTGAACCAAACTTCCTTTTGTTCCTGAAGTTCTTGAATCTTGATGTGAAGGCTTGATCATCATACTTCTTTTGGGGTTTCTCTTTTGCACTGATCCTTGATTCTTCTTGAGCACGAAAAGTCCAAAGTTCTTCAAATGTCAGATACTCCTTTCTTGTGTTCATGCTTCTAGAAAATGCATCCCACGTCTTGGGAAGACCATTGAGTACTATGTTTACCAACTCCTTCTCTGAGATGATCTCTTCAATAGCTTGTAGTTGATCTCTTAACTGAGAGATTCTCACAAAGTATGATG
>SNQJ01S0005129.1:40205-69598 GCA_010110895.2 Picea sitchensis | reverse complement strand
GATATCACTGTATTTGAACTTCTCCATAGCTGCAACGTTCTGCGGTTCCTTCTCTTTTCCTTCTTCAAACTCTGGCTTCACGATCTTTCCTTTCACGATATCCAACACTTTATTCTTGGCAAGGATGAGGTCAATCCTTGTCTTCCATGCTCTTAAGTTAGAGGATCCATCTAACTTGTTCTCTGACTTCATAGGATAAGTCATGGTTGTTTTGACTTGGTCAAACCCTAGATTTGACCACGAACTCAAACTTGACATCTTCGCTTGCTAAGAATACCAGGAGATGCGCTAGGCTAGGGTGCATTGATTTATCTAGAGATTAGGTCAATCTCTTCACTTAAGGTGCCTCAACGAGAGGAATAAGGTTTCTGCAACTACTCCTAATACTAACCCTAGATGCAGTGTCTTGGAAGTTGCTTCTGCTAGTAACCCTAGCGACAATTCCTCAATGAGCTCAATATCCTAGCAGCTATGTTTCCTTATAGTGTTTAGAATTAATGAAGGAGGTGTGGGCCCATAACCTATTAGAATATGAAATATTGCGCTCGTTTTACCATTGACAATACCCGTGTCACCCAACCATAGGTAGAAGCCACCCTCCGAGCACCTTAACCTTGACAGAGAATCACTCCAGAAGAAAACCCTAGGCTAGAGAGCCAAACAAAGGTTAGCGCACCTTTCCCCAAGGATAGCACATCAACAAAGGTTGATCAGATGTTCCAAACCCTAGCCAAGAGATAGTCCAAGCCAAAACATAATTTCTAGCTACAACAGCTGCACCAACAACTCTCCTCCAAACCTGCGCACAAGACTGCAACTGCATTGTGCAGAACTGGCTCTCTGCAACTGCTGAGATGTGTCAGATGAGAGACTGACACCTTGTATTTATAGTGGTTCTGGAAGACTTACTGAGGCCGACTTCTCCTTCTGGGTACCTGTCTGTTCAGTATATTATTATTATTATTTCTGGCCGACTTCTTCTCTTGGAGGCTAATAACCTAATATAAATTATCTTCTTGAGGTGACAAGTATTCTAGGGTTATTATCCAACACATTAGGGTTTCTTTTTTCTTTCCGGAGTATTCTATTCTTGTCAGGTTTACATGTGGAGGTAAATACCTCCCGTAGCTACCATAATAACGACAGTTTTGACATATACCTGCTCAAAAATCCCACTTCATGTGCAATGTACGGTCTAGTACAGACCATTGCATACATCAAACTACCAACTGCACTCGCATATGGAACACGAGACATGTCCTCCTCCTCTTCATGTATCTTAGGACACCGATCCATAGATAACTTTACACCAATAGGAATAAGGACCTTGACCGGTTTACATTCCTACATATTAAACCTCTACATTATTGTTTCGACATATTTTCTCTGATTTAACCAGAGTTTCCTCTTTTTTCCGATATCTTTTAATTTCCATGACCAAAATGAAATTTAAAGCACCGAGATCCTTCATGTCAAATTTACAGGACAACTGAGTTTTCACATCCTGTATAATCTCCTTGTTGTTTCCTATAAACAACATGTCATACAAGAACAATTAAATTAGATGATCACCAATTAATTTAAAATACACATAGTGATCCTCTTTGCTTCTTGTGAAGCCAAGTCACAACATATAAGTATCAATTTTTTTATACCACATCCTTGGTGATTGTTTTAAACCATACAAAAACTTTTTTAGCTTGCATACGAGCTCCTTCTTTCCATTCACAACAAATCCTACTGGTTGCTTCATATATGTTTCGTCTTCCAGATCCCCATGTAGGAATGTTGTCTTCACATCCATCTGTTCTACTTCAAAATAAAATGCAACAACAATAGATAAAAAAAAATATTATAGAAGTTAACTTTGCAACAAGAGAAAAAATCTCACCAAAATCAATTCCCTCAACTCGGGAATAACCCTTTTCTACTAATCGAGCTTTGTATTTCTCCACTTTTCCTTCTACACTCAACTTATTTTTAAATACACATTTGTTTCCAATGGGATTTCTTCCAGTCGGCAACTCCACTAGATCCCAAGACTCATTCTTATCCAAGGCTTCCATTTCTTCATCCATGGCCTTTTTCCAGAGCTTTCCATCCTCTGAATCCACTGCCTCCTTGATAGTTCTAGGATCATCATCAATAATAGACAAAGAAAAATTTAAACAGAAATTAGATGGAGTATACCTTTCCGATAGCCTTCTTTCTCAAACCAATCTCCTCAATACTAGACTATGAGGATCTTTTTCTTCTGATTACTATTATTTTGTAGAGTTTGATTCATCATCCTTTAAATCAAACTCTATTTTATCTGGTTCTTCCTATTTAACAACATCCTTCATTTCTCTAACTACCACATCCTGAATATACACAACCTTCTTAGTTTCTGGGTTCCAAATCTTATAACCTTTGAAACCATATTTATACCCAATAAAGATACACTTTTCAACCTTCTTATCTAGCTTACTCATGTTTTCCTTTGGAACATGAACATAGGCCTCTCAACCAAATACCTTGAGATGTGTGAGAGAAGGTTTCTTACCAGTCCATACCTCTTGTGGAGTCTTGTCATCTAGCGTTGATGAGGGTGATTTGTTGACCAGGTAACATGTAGTACCCACTGTCTCTGCCCATAATTCTTTCCCTAACCCGACACCACTACGCATGCACCTTTCTTTTTCCATAAATTCTCTGTTCATCCTTTATGCAACTCCATTTTTCTGAGGTGTATTTGGAGTAGTCTTCTGCCTTTCTATACCATACTTCTTACAAAATTCTTCAAATTCATTCTTACATAACTCTCCGCCATTATCTATCCTCAAGACCTTAATTCTTTTCTCTGCTTGATTCTCAACAAGAGCCTTAAACTCTTTAAACCTCTCAAAGAATTCAGATTGCTTCTTGAGGAAATATATCCAAGTATTCCTCAAGAAGTCATCTATAAATGACACATAGTACATATATTTTCCCAATGATGGAACCAACACATGTCCAAACACATCACTGTGAACTAGTTGCAAAATTACTTATGCCCTCGTTGCACCATAGGGGAATCTTACCCAATTGTTATTCCCATATACACAATGTTCATAGAAATAAAAATCCAGAGAGAATTTAGACACACCTTCAACCATACCTTTATCATGTAGTAGTCGAAGACCCTTCTCTCTGATATGCCCCAGTCTTTGATGCCACAACACAACCTTTTCTCCAGAGACTGTAGGAGTTATTTCTTATTCAAATCTAATATCAGGAACAATGGAACTATTACACCCATCACTAATAGTGTTTCCTTGAAAATTATAGATAGTTCCAAACCGAACTCCCTTCAACAACATCATTTCTCCTCGAACCATCCTGCAGGTTTCCTTTTCAAATATTGTTTTTACCCCCGCATCGTCCATTTTTATTACATAAATCAATTTTTTTTCCAAACTTGGGATGTGAAGAACACTAGGTAGTGTTCTAATCTGTCAATCTATGAGCCTCAACTTGACTTTTCCTCTTCCTATGATTCTTTTTGTCGAGTCATCACCTAGGAAAACATTACCTCTATAATACCTTTCATATTCACAGAACCACTTCCTATGGGGAGTCATATGAAAGGATGCACCTGAGTAAAAAAAACATGCCTCATGATATGCATGTGTGCTTGAAGAAGCCAAGTACACATCCCCTCCTCCTTCCTTGGAGATATTTTATTCTGTGGAAGGAGTTTCCTCAGATCCCTTCTTTTTCTCAATTTTGGATATACACTGCTTTTTGTAGTGCCCTTGTTTTCCACATCTCCAACATACCTTAACAAAATTTCTGGGATATTTAGATCTACCCTTAGAATTAGATCTCCCACTTGAGGACTTAGATCTATTTATTTTTTGGGAGCGTCCTCTTGAAAATAATGCATCTGTGCTCTTTCCTTCCATGTTCTTCCGTCTCATATCCTCCGATAACAAGGATGAGATCACTTCATCAAAATTCAAGGCAGTTGCATTACTACCTATGGCCACAACCAAACTATCCCACGAGTCTATTAAAGAACACAATAAACTGATACACTTATCTTCATTTGGAATTCTAATCTCAACAGATACTATCTGACTTATCGCAGTATTGAAGACGATTAAATGCTCTGCCACCGAGTCTCCATATCTCATCCTCAAGTTATACAACTTCTTTCTTAGGAAAAATTTATTTACTAGGGACTTAGACTAATACAACTTCCCCAACTTATCCCATAAATATTTGGTTGTAGCTTCCTCTAACACATTCAGTAATACTGAATCTGAGAGACACAGTCAAATTGTGCTCTTCGCATTTCGATCCAACTTTTTCCAATCATCTGCTAAAGTTCTTGTAGGTGCAGTACCTAGATCCACCATGATCCACTAATCTCTATCCACCAACAGATCTTCCATCTTGATCTTCCACAACTCAAAACTTTTCCCATTAAACTTCTCGATCTCCCACAAAGGCATCCCCCTGAAGCCAACAAAGCTCTGATACCATATGTAGATTTTAAACTTGTACAATATTTACTGCAAACAAATTTTCAGTTAAAGAACATAAAATATGCAATGGAAAATACACACATTACATAGAGATTTTTCCTCTGGAAACCCAAACTAGGAAAACCAACATATTCTATATTCATTCTGATACATTGTTTACAATACAATATACATATAGGAGCCATCGACATCCAAAACCATAACCCAATGATATGGATTAGTCAACAACCCTAATTCCTTAACCGAAAATAGAAAACCATCGACAAAAACCATGTTCCAAAAATATGCCCAATAATGGACATGAAAATCGAGGCGACATGAAAAACGAGGCAAAAATATGACATGTTTCCCGAGGAAAAAACATTTAATGGGGGCACTGACCCCGAATCCCCATGCAGGGGGGATATCGCCCCCCTCAAACACCCTTGCGCGTCTAGTGCAACATAGCGGACTATAGGGCTACTCGTGCAAAGAATATAACACATACCCAACAATAAGTTGGTACATCAACTTCCCGGGGTCGTAACTTTTGCATACGATCTCCATTTTAGGCACATAATAGCCCATTGGAAAGGTATATCCGAGGAATCCATATTAGTCTATCACACTCTAACTTTGTCTGCAGTGTGACTATGGTGGGCCCAAAAAACGTTGTTTAGGGCCTCAAAATGACCCCAAATGTTTAAGACTCGAAAAGCTAGAAAACAACTGCCAAGATGAAAGTTGTATGTGAACCAGCTGGAAGAGGTGGGTGGCCACCAATATCCACCTAGATCAGAAGGTGTTATCAAATATGAGAGGAAGGGGCTTCGTTGAGGGTGTACCTACACTCTTTTCTTGTTTAATTGTATGTCTAAACCACATAACAAGAGGATGATAATTGTTTTAATAGAGATTTGAAGTTGATTACTGTAATCTAGAACTTGTGATTTCATTAATAATGTTGATGGCACAAATGTTCTGAGCAATTTTGTGGTGTAAAATCAATTTGTAGTATTGTAAGTTTCCTATGGTGTAAGCTAATTGGGAGGGCCCCTCAATCTGGCTAGTGCTACAATTAGTTTAGTTAGATTAGATTGGTACATTTTGTTTTCAGTTTGTATTTCTCATTTCAATAGTTAGTGTGTGTTGTGATCATAGTTATTTAATTTCTAAGTTATAGAATTAATATCTATGTTTTCAATACTTAGATTAACTTCTGAAAATAGTTTGCAATCCTTGCTTTATCAATCATTTACATGTCTTTTCTTATATATGTGTGTGATTTCCTACAAATATAATTTTTCATTGAATATTGAGGACTATATTTACTTCACCTTCAATTACAAAAACATTTGGGACTTAGTAACGAATGAAAGATTATAACATTCATTAAAGTATTTATGTAACCAATAATCTAGTGATTAAGTATCTCTATAATACCATTAGTTTATGCTTTTAATAATTTTCATTATAAGTGTGTTTTTGTTTCAAAGCACTAGGACTTGAAATTATTTATTAGGTTAGACCTCATTTATGCACCTACCTTGCACATATAGTGTTATCATCTCACAAGCTTATGTCCTCGGATTGATAAAAAAGTGTAATAGAATTTAAAACAATTAAATTGTCTAACAATGTATGAAACTTGCAGAGGAGATGTAATATGGTGTTGTAATACCTCATGAGCCTCACATTATTCACCTTGTATTTCTCGTTCAGATGGTTTCAAATTATATCTCTCTCTTCATATGCACTTGTATTTGTGATACTCCAGTTGAGAGCATGGTGAAGTCTAGCAATGAGGGCGAGAAATTGACAATGGACATGGTCCATGAGTAGGATCAAGAATGGGAACATGAACGGAGGGAAATTTTGAGCGATCACGATGAAGGAGAGGGTTCCTTGGAATGAATTCAACTTGGAAGAATCCCTAACACCTGCATAGAGATGCAGGAAGAAGAAAGGATATAGTAACGCATAGGGGCACATGGAATAACTAGAGAGACAATCTTGTAGAGGGATGTTTCTACATGTGAGGGAATGAAACACCCATGAGAGGAGAGAATCATGGAGTTATAACCTACTCTGATAACACTGTTAGGATAGGTATGGGAAGAGAAAATGAGTAACTCCATGGATGATGATTTGTGTTAACATGAGACATTCATAAATACAAAGTGAGGTGACATTTGGTTTCATCTTCCAAGAGTTCTGAATGACTCTTCCTATTCATCTATGACTCTTCATATTTCTCCTATATAATATTTACAAAGTACCTCAATCCCTAAGGATTGGGTATCTAACAAAAATAAACAAATTTTATAGTGGGGGTATCATTTCATCCATAATCAATATAAATAGAAGCATCATTACATCACATATTATTGCTCACAAGAGTCAAAACTCAATACAAAAACTAAGCTTATAATGATCCCTCTATATCTCAAACCATTTATAGGTTAAATACTTTACATATTTATACTTGTGGTTTTAAACGTTGAGGTTCCTTCACTACAACAAAATATTGCCATTTTCTTTCCTTTAACCTCATTTTTCGCCTCCATTTTTAGTTATAGTGTGGATTTTTTCATTATGGGTGAACCTTGATGCAATTTCATACGTGGAGGATATATTTGATGTTATATGAAATGAATTTATCTTCCACCCCTACTTCCATGCCCAAATCTAAAAGTTGATTCTATTAGTGTCAACTTTAATGCCAAGTTTTTTTTTGAAACAAAAAAAAGAACGATCTGATGCTAAATCCATTGCAGTTTGCAATGACTTTAGCTACCCATGTTGACTATGTTTCTTACCTAAAATATTATGATAAATATTTTTCTATGGCAATGATTTTATCTTCACTCACTGCACTCATATGGTGTTCACATGAAAATTCGCAAAAGGACACTAAATGCATGAAAAATTGCAACACTTTTAGCATCAACACATGTATAATTTATCCAAAAAAACATATTTACCCCAATATATGCCTAACTGCTCGTTATATTGAAATTAATTGCTACAAATGATGTAAATTGAACATGTTGCCATAAATTGTGACACCTTTAAGGAGATTAATATTGGGAATCAGGGATAAGGCAATCATTAAAGAACAACACAGATGAATCATTGTGTCAAATGTAGGTTGAATGTAGGTTGAAATTGTGTATTTTTAGGGAAAATGAAGATTTTATGTTGGAGTCCATTATTTGGTGAACTTTATTTGATGATTTTCAATTTTTAAATGACTTGTGTAAGTGTTAATATTAGGTGTTCGACCGTGTGGTTGCACCTAGAGATATTATATTAAATAATATCGTGACCCATACACACATAAGTGGATCAAATCCCACCCCCATGTCCTTGAAATTTCTAAGGGGACTTATTAAAAAAAATTCAGAGTAGCTAACGCTCTCGTTAGGGTTTTTAATGCTCAAGCGAACCTCTCGTGTTGACAATCATTCTTCATTGCTGCCCCTTCTACCAACATAGATACTCAACTAAACTAACACTAATAGAATATTATGAGGGGGTGAAATCCCCCTCATAATGCAATGTCACATCGATCACAACAAAAGGAACCTCCTCTACACGACCCCATTTTGATCCGTCACCTCACCTCAGAGACCAGATCCTGCAAGAAGAACTCAACCAAAACAAAGGGATGGAGATGGAAGTTGATACCTCTCATCCAAAAGTACTCAAACTTGGATACCAAGAAAATGCATTCCTCAGGCCTTCGTTGCCCCCAAGTATGTGATCAATTCAACTCGAATTGAAGCACAAACACAGTACATGAGGGATAATGCTCTCATTGGAAAATTTCTAAGTTTATTTCCATCTAAAAAATATCTTGTTAAATGGATCAACACATGGTGGAAACCGAAGGGACGCTATGATCTCCAGCTAGGCTCCAAGGGAATTTTTACCATCATCTTCCACCACCTAGAAGATACGGATGAAGTATTTGAAAATGACCCATATTTTTACAACTCTGTAGGCCTATATCTTTGCTTATGGTTAGAATGATTCAACCCAAATAAAGAATATTTCACTTGTGCCTTGGTCTGGATATGATTGTACTCCCTCCCTCAAGAATTCTGGCTCGGAGAAATCCTTGAAGGTATTGAAAACACCCTAGGTATATTCTTTAAATCATTTGAAGCCACAAGGCGAGGTCGTTACACCTCTTATACATGAATATGTGTCTACATGAACATAGCGAGACCCTTACTAGGAACGATAAAATTGGAATACCAATATGAAGAATGGGACAAAAAAATATATTATGAACGCATCTTATTTTGATGCTGAAAATTCAATGAACATGGACACCACTTTCGTGACTACCCTCTAAATTCTCCCAACAATTCCCCCAATCCAACCCAAGACAAGACAAAATGTGGATTTACCCAATTCCAAGGATGATGACACCAGAATCAGAAAAAGACCTATCCCCTCTCCCCTGGGAACCCTCCACTAGCAACTCCTTCGATATTCTCAATACTCTCTCAAATGATCCCCAACCCACCAGTTCTCTCCCCAAACCCGACAAAGCTAAATTCAAAGATATTATGGAATCCATCATCGAACAAATCCTACCACATCAACCCACAAATATCCCCATAGAAGACCCAACCTTGGGGGTCATAGGAGAAATGGAAGTCGAATGGGATGACCATGAGTTAGCTGAAATTGAGTTGGTATGATTAGAGGAGGCCTATGGTAAGTAAGCGCTCCAATCAGTTCCCCCGGAACAACTTAGAAAAGTCCATGACAAGGTATATCTCAACTCCACAACAGGAGCCACATCTAGATCTGGCATGGGACCCGACATACATCCAGAGTTGCAAAATGAACCATGCAAGAAAGTCAAAGAAGTAGGTTAAAGAGTTCAAAAATCTACCCCAAAAATCGTACAGGAAATTGGTAGCTACATGGTTAATTTTAGTCAAATTCAAAATCTAACTGATAACTTCTTCGCCTCCCAAAACCCTATTTCCTCATGAAGACAATCTCCTAGAATATAGGATAAATGAACGGAAGGATGAAACAAAGAATCCTTCGAAACAACATATTGACAAAGAATCCAGACATATTACTACTACAAGAAACAAAATGTGTAGGAATAGTGGCGGAAAACCTTCTTTCCAAAAGATGGAAAAAGGCAATTTTATGTTTACTGACTCCAAGGGAGTCACAAGAGGACTATCCATTCTATGGAACCCAACAATAATTACTATGGAAAAATTCTATTCAACCAGGTGGACACTTTCAACCTCCTATAGACTCATAGGAACAAACAAAACATGGCCCATATCTAATGTGTATGGACCACAGGACATCCAGGAAAACTAATGCTTTTTGAAGAACATCATTTCTCTTGGCACTTTGGCTGTTAAGAAACAAATATCAAAATAGCATAAAAAACCTTAGACTAAGTACTCAACACCTTGACAAAGAGATAATTTCATATAATAAGCCTCTTCGAGGGGTCAACCTCCTTATATGCCACATAAATTTGCAAATACAAGATGATTCCAAATGAAAAGGTCTCCTTGATATATATAGGAGACTAGGAGGTACAATTACAATTAATGGATCCAAGCGGACATAAATAAAATAACAATAATAATGTAATATGCCCCAATTAAGGGGTAATGTGACACTATTTAGGGCTTAACATGTCCCTCCCCTTCAGAAAAGTGTTGTCTGCAACGCTTGAGTAATTTTGGATACTTCTATATAAAAGGCTCATCTTCCCAAGTGGAATCTTCGACAGGAAATTTCCTCCACTTAATGAGATACTATGAAATGGATCTATTCCTCAATTGAAAAATTCTTGTGTGAGTGATAAATTTAGGCTCCAATATGTTTTTTCCTTCCTCTTCAAGTTCTGGCAATATAGTTTGAACTGGGATCTTGTCACCTATAGCCTTCATTAAGCATGAAACATGGAAAACTGGGTGTACTCGTGAAGATGCAGGAAACTCTGATTTGTATGTCATAGTACCAATATTTTGCAACACCTTATAAGGGCCATAGTGCTTTGGTGATAATTTATTATCCTTCTTAGCTTGATTGAGGGACATCTGTTTGTATGGTTGTAGTATTAAAAATACCCAATCCCCTACTTCAAAACTTCTTTCACTATGATGTTGATATGCTTGTTGTTTCATGTGATTATGTTCCATGGTCAGGTTGTCGTTTAAGAGTTGGAGAACTTGTTGTTGATGCTCGATGTGATCTTCCACTGCTTGAACCTTATATTTTTCTTTTAGAGAAGAAGTGATGGAAGGTGGGTGCTATCCATAGAGTGCCATAAATGGTGTCATTTTTGTTGCAGTATGAAAATAAATGTTATACCAACATTCTTCCAAGGGTAACCACTTGAACCATTGTGTTTTTTTATCAGATACAAAGCATGGAAGGTAGCCTTCCATACATTTGTTCACTATCTCAGTTTGTTCATCATATTGAGGATGATAAGATGAGCTATGAGCCAATTGAGTACCCAAACAAGAAAATAATTCTGTCCAAAAATGTCTAGTGAAGATGGGACCTCTGTCACTTACAATAATATTTGGGCTTCCATGTAGCTTTTGAATTGTCTCCATGAATGCAGTGGAAACCGTATTGGTTTTCAAAGGATGATATACTGCACAAAAGTGTGCATACTTGGTCAATCTATCAACAATCACCATGATGACACTCTTTCCTTCAGACTTTGGTAACCATGTGAAGAAATCCATGGAAACCTCCTCACAACACTGACTTGGGATGGCTAATGGTTGTAAAATCCTTGGGGTATTAATTTTTTCCACCTTGTTTTGTTGGAAAACCAAACATTCTTCCACAAATCTTTGAACATCAATTTTAAGGCCATCCTAAAAAAATTCCTTCTTGACCCTATGGCAGGTTTTCAAATATATTGAGTGCCCTCCTACCAAAGAGTTGTGCAATTCCAAGAGTACCTTTTGTTTGATTTGGGAGTTCTTACATAAATATAAGAGATCTTTGTACCATAGTGAATCATTTTTCCATGTAAATGTATCTGATGCACTAAAATCCTACTACAACCTTTGAATGAGAGTCCACACATTTTCATCATTATTACATTCATCCCTCGCTTCTATTATCCAATCGGGTTGGATGATCGAGATAGCACAGAGAAAGGCCTCAACATATTCATCCTTTCTCGAGAGTGCATCTGCCACAACATTTTTCTTGTCTTTTTTGCAAATGATTTCAAAATCATAACCCAACATCTTGCTCACCCATTTTTGTTGTCCTTTTGAAGATAGTCTTTGTTCCAAGAAGTATTTAAGACTATCATGATCTGTTTTGACCTTGAAGTTCCTACCTATTAGGTAAGGGAACCATTGCTTCAATGCATGTAGTATTTCCATCATTTCCTTCTCATAAATGGGTTTGTGTAAGTCCTTTATCTTGAGTGGTTGACTTTCAAAAGAAAGGGGCCTTCCTTCTTCCATTAGAAAAACACCAATGCCATTTCCCGAGGCATCACATTCAACAATAAAGGTTTTTGTGAAATCTGGTGTGGTCAAGACATGAGATTTGCACATTGCCTCTTTAATTTGTTCAAAAGCTTGAGTTGTCTATGGAGTCCATGAAAATGCATCCTTCTTAGTTAATTCCATTAAAGGTGTTGTTATTCTTCCATGGTTCTGAACAAACTTGCAGTAGTAACCTATCAAACCCAAAAATACTCTAAGATTCTTTAATGTTTTGGGAATCAGTCAGTCCATCATGGCCTTAATATTGTTAGGGTCTAACTTGACACCTTCATGAGATACAATATGACTCAAATACTCTACCTCCTTCAACCCAAAGAAACATTTGGATGGTTTGACATATAGTTCTTGCTCCTTTAGTAGTTGTAGAACCTTGTCAACATGTCGAACATGATCTTCCCAAGACTTGTTATAGATTAGTATATCATCAAAAAATATTAACACAATTTTTTGAAGGAAGGGCTTGAAAATGGAATTCATCAACCCTTGGAATGTGGAAGGGGCATTCGTAAGGCCAAAAGACATGACCAAAAATTCATAATGGACTTCATGAGTTCAGAATGTTGTTTTTGGGATATTTTCTTTCTTCATTCTAATCTGATGATACACGAATGAAGATCCAACTTTGTGAAGTATATTGCTCCATGTAGTTCGTCCAACAATTCATCAATGACGGTAATGGGAAACTTATCTTTAATAGTGATCTTGTTGAGCTCTCTGTAATCTGAACACATACACCATGAGCCATCTTTCTTGAGTACCATTACCACTGGTGCAAAGTAAGAACTTTGGCTAGGTCTAATAATTCCAACCTCTAACATTTCTTCAACCATATTCTCAATTTCACTCTTATGGGCATAAGGGTATCTGTAATTCCTGATGTTAGGAGGAACACTCCCAGGAATTAGGTTAATAACATGATCATTGTTGATTAAGGTTGGTTGTCATTGATGTCAACCCTTGAAGAAAGCCCGGTGGCACAAAGGTCTAGGTAATGGAACCAAGGTTGTTTGATGAATCATTATTGTCTTATCATGGTTGATAATAAGTACAAATGGATGAAATCCAAAGTGTTCTCCTTATGGTGAAATCCCTCACGGGAAGACGCTTTGCGGATTGAGTTATCTTATAAGTATGGTTAGAGAACCAATGCTTATTTTGTGGAATAATGAGATGAAAGTTAGTGAATTTTTCAGTGAAACTATCCTATATTTATAATGTTTTTCATGCCATTTATGGTGGTATGTTTAACGTCACATAACTCCTCACGGTTAGAGAGTTATGGCCATGAGAAGTTGGAAAGCCCAGGTTTGGTTAATGGACCCAAATTTGTTTGATGGATAACGGTATGAGTTTTGATATATTTTTAGGTAATAATATTCTATATGGATAGTACAAGTCATTTCATTTCTGGTGGTATGTGGAATATCACATAACTCCTCACGTTTTGAGAGTTATGGCCTTACGAAGTTGGAGGGCCCTCTTATGTCATCTAGAATCCCCAAAAGGTCAAAGTAGTCAAAGTGGTTCAAGAGATTTTAAAAGGTAAATAATAAAGTGCAATGATGAGTGTACTATAATTCAAAGTGAATAAAAAATAAATTGTTTAAATAATAAATTTAATGGAGAAATTAGAAGTGGGTTAACCCTAAAATAAGGAAAGTGGGCAAAGTGACCTAGAAGATGTTTTTAAGGAAGCTACTTGGAGAGTATAAATAAGCGGCAAGGCTCTCTGATTTAAGAGAAACTTGAACACATGAATACCTATAGGTGTATGAGGTAACCAAAGGATATGTAAACCAAATTTCTGAGGGAAGGTGAATAAAAGAAGGCCGGAATTCAAGGAAGGATAAATTCTTTTGATGATGCTTTCTAAGGTATGTTATTTACAGGTCGTCTCACAATTTTCGCAATAAATTTTTTTATAGAATGATTCAGACCGAAAAATTTCTATTCCATTGAGGAAACATATCCAAGTATCTGTGGTAAAAAATTTAGCTTGTGGTTCGTTGTATTTTTGGAGTTACACTCCGTGGAAAATAGGGTTTGTGGCTAGTCTTGAAACTAGTAAAAAACATGTGTTTCAGGTAAAAACATCATAACTTATTCATAACAGATCCAAATTAAGTAAGACAAAATATGTTGGTTAGAGTATAGTCTTTATTATTATTTTTAACAGTTTCAGATCGATTCAACAAATATTTTGTGTGGGGCACTCTCTACAAGGTCGCTCTCTAGAATAAGCCAAAATTCAGCAAGGTATGCCATTTTTTCTATAACTCCTTTTCTGAGAGGTTCCAACTAGTGAAACCTTGAGGAATTTCATAAAACACATTGAAGAACATTGTATATCAGTTTTGGATTTTTATTCATTACAGGTACAAAGTTATGATTCTTTCAAGTTAGGGTTGTTGACTAATCCAAAACTAGTCATGTGAGACTAAAGAAAAGTTTGATAAAAATTCTAGTCTCTTGTTGTTTAAAGTTAAAGAATGTTTGAAGGTATGTAATAATATACACCATTTCTATTACAGAGTTACAAATCATATTTGGATGATGAAATTGATGAGGGATTTTGGTTAAGGTACATGTTGGGTACATGGCTGAGACAAGCAGTTGATGAGTTGACACATACATGAGGTGTATAGTTGATGATGTTGGTACATATTGATGAGTAGTTGACACATGATTGGTACATACTTGATACATGGTTGGATGCACTTGTTTATGGTACAAGTTGATTACAGGTTTTTTGGTACAGGTTGGTGCATGGTTGATGCACTTGTTTATGGTACAGGTTGATTACAAGTTGAGATACAGGTTGATGCATGGTTCAGGTTTATTGGTACAAGTTTACAATGGTATATCTCACAGTGGTAGTGTGACAGTGGTTCCATCATTCTACTTATATGTTAGGGAGGTTGGACAGGGCAAGGATAGGTGGTTGTAGCCACCTTCCTGTTGTAGCTGGAGAACATAGGGGGTTGTAGCCACCTTCTGGTTGTAGCCAGAGATTTCAGGATTTGGAGCTTCCCTCAGGTTGTAGCCTGAGAAACTAGGGGGTTGGAGCCTCCTTCCAGTTGCAGCTGGAAAACAAAGGAAGTTGGTGCTTCCAATGAATGTAATTCTTCAAGATATATATGAAAAAACATTATGTGGTTTTCTCCCGCTTTTGGTTTCCACATAAAACACTGGTGTACTATGTATGTGTATGATTTTTAATTTGTTAATTTATTATTTACTCTGAAGTTATTGGATGATAATGCTACATTGATATAACACTTGGATTATATGGTTAAAAAGGATTAAAATTTTCTATTATTGATTCACGCCCCCTCTCAGTAATCCAATAATTGGTATCAGAGCAGGTTCCTTCGGAAATTAGTTTAACCACTGAAAGGTAGATCGTGGAGAGTACCAACTTGTATAAAAATGGAATACCACAGTTTGATGGAAAACAATATGCTTTTTGGAGCATAAGGATGAAGACATATATAAAGGCACAGAGATTTCAAGTTTGGAAATCAATTGTAGATGGATACACAACACCAACAGTTCCACCAACAAATGACAAAGCAGTGAAACTCAGTGAGAATAATTCCAAAGCTACAAATTCACTTTTGAATGGTATGAGTGATACGGTATTCACCAAAGTTGCACATTGTAAATCCGCTAAAGAGATTTTCGACAAGATTTGAAATATTTATGAAGGAGATACAAAATTCAAAGAAACAAACCTTCAAACTTACAGAGGTCAGTTCGAACAACTAAAAATGAAGGAAGATTTGAATATTGCAGCCTACTTCTTACGAGTCGATGAAACAATGAATGTAATCATAGGATTGAGAGAAGAAATCGAAGAATCTGTAATTTTTCAAAAGGTACTAAGATATCTTCCTATGAGATTTAACCTTAAGATATCGATACTAGAATAAAGATCAGATCTAAAATTAATAAGCATGGATGAACTGCATGGAATATTCACATCATATGAAATGAGAACTGAACAGAAAAATCCAGATGTAAAAGAAGCAACCTTCAAAGCATCCAAAATATCAAAGAAAAAGAAAGGAAACAAGAGGAACATAACGGCAACAGTGATGACTCGAAAGATGATGAAGAAGTGGCCAACTTCGTCAAAAGACTGAAAAAGGGAACCAATGGTAAGTATAGAGGAAAACTTCCTTTAATTTGTTTTAATTGTGATGGTATTGGTCATTTTTCTAACAAATGTCCCCATAAGAAAAGATAAATGATGAAGGTTACTCAAAAGGAAACCAAACATATAAAGGCAAAATAACTACAATTTTTTTTTCAAGAAAAGCTTATGCACTAAAGAAGACATCTCATCATCAGATGAAGATGAAGTCAGTGAAAGTGAGACATAAAGAGTTCTAATCATGTCAGTAGAAGAATCTGATAAATAAAACTCTGAATAAGAATATGAATAAGCCGAAGAAGGATATGAAGAAGCTGAAGAAGGATATGAAGAATTCAAAAAAGAAATTGAAGAGGCGGAAGTTGACTTTCGAGAACAATTAATGTGTGCCATAGAAGTTATCAGAAGAGAAAAGAAAATGAACAAGAAACTACAAGTAAAACTAGACAAGAAAGAAGACACTCAAGAACTAGAACAAATGATCACAAAATTGAAGGTTCAAATAGAAGAAGATAAAAAAATTGAAGAAAAATTGAAGGTTCAAAGGAAGAAGATAAAAAATTGAAGAAGCACTTAAAGAAAAATCTAGAAGAAAAGAACAGATCATTGGAAACTTGGAAGCATAAATTGTCACATTAAGAAAGGATATTCAAAAGAAAAATATGTAGAATAGCCAAAAGTTTTGACGACATTATCAGCAATAAAAAATCTGATTTTGACAAGACCCAATCTTGATACAATCGACGTGTGGTGCTGACTAAGATCCAAAACACAGAGCAAGAAACATATCCAAAAAAGCAATGCAGAAACAATCAGAGGGGATAAGAAGATATACAAGAAATATTACAGTATACCCTCCACCAAGAAGATTCAGATTTTAATCAACAACCAACAAATAGGCTCCTCAAGAAGAAGAAGGATTCATAAGAGAACCTCCTTTCAAGATATATATATATATATATATATATATATATATATATATATTTTTTTTTTGTGTCTCTGAGGAATCAAGAACTAGTTGGGCACGTGCTCAAGCAAGCATGGGCTGCAGCATTCAACCGCTACCCCCTATAACCTCCAGGTGTACCCACAATGCCCCTAACTTGACACACAAGTTAAGCCTCGGGGGGAATTGAACTCGAAACCTCATGGAACTTCATTTTCACGGCACTTGCCAATTGAGCTGCCCCCCCGGGGGCCTTTCAGAAGATATTTAACTCCCATGTATCAAACTTTATTTTTTTGGTTTATGTTATGCATGTAATAATTTTGGACATAAAGCTGTAAACTGCAGAGCTAACGACATGAACAATAACTACTTTGAAAGTCATACACAAAGGGGTTATCCAAGAAGGCCTAGTGAAACACAGAGAAGAAATTACAACAATTTTGAATCTTTGAGCACTGAAGTGGAATTTTCAAATGTAACAATTTTGGACACATGACCAACGATTGTAGAATGACAGTCCCTCCTAAAGAACTGCAACAGAATAACAATAGTCACAGACAAGAACCTCAGAAAAGGACATGGATAATAAAGCAGGTTCAGTATAGAAATGAAGAATGCACACTCGCTCTACAAGCTAAGCAGAAGAGAAGTGGTTGGTATGTTGACAATGGGTGTTCAAAACACATGACAGGTGATAGAGACATATTTCTTACATTACGAAAGGAAATAGATGGATCAGTCTCCTTTGGAAATAATAATTCAACCAAAATAATTGGAAAAGGCACAGTCCAAATGGGGAATAAGAATGCAAAGACATAAAATGTTCTACTAGTAGAAAATATGAAACATAATCTTATAAGTATGATTCAAATGTGTGACCAAGGTCATAAAGTTACTTTCGATTCATAAAAGTGTGAGATAAGAAAATAAGTTTCAGGAAAATTGATTGCTATAGCTGCAAGAACTTCAAGCAACATATATGTGTTAAGTGAAATTGGAAATGAAAAATGTTGTCTAGGAAAGGAATATGAACGTTGGCTATGGCATAGAAGAATGGGTCACATACATTTTGATAACCTTGTCAAAGTCAACAAAAGAGAAGCAGTCAGAGAAATGCCCCAGATCACGAAACCAACCAACACTTTAGGCAAGCACTGTCAACAAGGAAAACAAACAAAGACAAGGTTCAAATCAAAGGAATATTCAACGACAAGACCACTGGAAATTGTACATACTAATCTAATTGGACCAACTACAACAAAGGGCTTAAATGGTGAGAAATGCTTTATGTTGTTAGTTGATGATTATACAAGAATGACTATAGTTTTCTTTCTCAAGAATAAGTCAGAAGCTTTTGAAAACTTCAAGATCTACAAAGAAATGGTTGAAAATGAAATGGATTCAAAAATAAAATGCTTGAGATCTGATAATGGAGGAGAATTCACTTCAAAGGAATTTATGGACTATTGCAAAAATCATGGAATAAAAATGAAATTCTTCATTGCTAGGACACCTTAACAGAATGGAGTTGTTGAAAGAAAGAACAAGATAGTATAGGAAATGGCTCGAACAATGCTAACGGATTCAAAATTGACAGATATTTTTTGGACACAAGTAGTGCATACATTAGTTCACATTCAAAACAAAGTAATGCTTAGAAACAACACTGAAAAAACTCCTTACGAGCTATGGAAAGGAAGACCAACAAATGTGAAGCACTTCATAGTTTTTGGAAGCAAATGCTACATCAAAAGAGAAGATGGCAGAATGGGAAAGTTTGACTCTCATGTGGACAAAGGAGTACTTGTTGGTTACTCAAGTATAAGGAAAACATACAAGTGTTACAATCTGAGATTGAACAAAATTGTGGAAAGCATCAACGTAACAATTAATGAAATAGGCATACCGAAATCAAAGGAAGAAGAAAATGAATCAATGGAACATCCTTCTGAAGAAGAAGCAAAAGATGAAAAGAAAGTAGAAAAGGAAGATGAAGATACTCTGACAGAAACATAAGAGAAAGTTCAACAAGTGTCTCCAAAGACACCCAGTAAACGAGTACAGAAGAATCGTCCTCCAGATCAGATTATCGGAAACAAAGATGCAGGAGTTGAGACTAGAAGAGGAATCTGTTCACCAGAAGAAACACACCTAGCACTCTTATCTACAATGGAACCAAACTATTTTGAAGAAGCCATCAGGGATGAATTTTGGAATAAGACCATGGATGAAGAATTGGATCAAATAGAGAAAAATGACACTTAGGAATTGGTTCCAAGACCAAAGAATAAGAATGTGATCGACACAAAATGGGTTTTCAAGAATAAATTAAATGAAGATGGACAAGTTACAAGGAACAAAGCAAGATTGGTATGTAAAGGATATGCACAGATTGAATGAATCGACTTTGAAGAGACATTTTCCCCAGTTGCTAGAATGGAAGCAATCCATTTGATTTTAGCCTATGCATGCTCCAAAAATGTTAAAGTATATCAGATGGATGTAAAATCATCTTTTCTGAATGGAGAACTTGAAGAAGAAGTCTACATTGAACAACCAGAAGGATTTCAGTTGTCAGAGAACACAAATTATGTGTGTAAATTAAAGAAGGCCTTGTATGGTCTAAAACATGCCCCTAGATCATGGTACTCCAGAATGGATAAGTATCTGCAACATGCAGGGTTTAGAAAAGGAAGTGTGGACAACAACCTCTACATCAAGATAAGTCAAGGTGATATTTTATTAATTGAAGTTTATGTTGATGATATTATTTTTGGTAGTGATGATGACAGGTTAAGCCAAAAATTTGCAAAAGATATGCATAATGAATTTGAAATGTCATTACTTGGAGAACTATCCTTCTTTTTGGGACTTCAGATACGTCAAAGCCACCAAGGAATTTTTATTTCAGAGAAATGCTAAAGAGGTTTGGAATGGAAGATTTCAAACCAGGTATCGCTCCCATGCAAACCAGTTGCAAGTTGAGCAAAGATGATGATTCAAAGTCTACAGATCAGAGGAAATATAGGTCAATGATTGGAAACCTACTATATGTGACAACATCCAGACCAGATGTAATGTAGGTAGTTGGACAGGTGGCATGATTTCAAGCATCACCAAAGGAGTCACATGTGTTAGCAGTGAAGAGGATTTTCATATATCTCAAACGAACAAAAGATTTTGGATTATGGTATCCAAAAGGAAAGGATCTATCACTTATTTCCTACAGAGATGTAGATTGGGCAGGTTGTATTGATGACCGACGAAGCACCAATGGAGCAGTGTTCTACTTGGGTGAGTGTTTAGTATCATGGCTAAGCAAGAAACAATCATCGATATCTTTATCTACAGTCGAGGCAGAGTATATTGCAATAACATCATGATGTACACAGGTTCTTTGGATGAAACAAACTATGACAAATATACAGGTTGAGTATGATGAGCCCATTCCAATCTATTGTGATAATACAAGCACCATTAGTATCTCGAAGAACCCCGTGATGCACTCCAAGACGAAGCACATTCCAATCAGGTATCACTTTCTACAGGAGCAGGTTGTAGAAAAGAACATCAGAGTTGAGTATGTGGGAACAAAAGAACAAGTGGCAGACATCTTTACAAAACCACTTCCACGGGAAGCCTTTGAATATCTTCACCATATACTTGGAGTTATTTCTACTCCAAAATGAATCTTTTTTTGAATTCTTATCTTATATGTCTTATATGTACACAAGGAAGCACCACAAGAGGACAATTTAGTGAGGAGGAGAAACCCCAGATGGAAAGATACCTTTGCCATTGATGAAAAAGGGGGAGAGATTTATCAGATGTAGAGGAAAGATGCATATCATATGGAGAGGAAAAAGGCATGGTTCCAGGGGGAGTTGATTTATCAAATATATAGGATAGAGGAATGGTTCCAGGGGGAGCATGAGTGATATGATTTTAGTATTGCATCAAACTGTTGTCATCAATGCCAAAGGGGGAGATTGTTGATTAAGGTTGGTTGTCATTGATGTCAACCCTTGAAGAAATCCCAGTAGCACAAAGGTATGGGTAATGGACCCAAGTTTCTTTGATGACTCATTATTGTCTTGTCATGTTTGATAATAAGTACAAATGGATGAACTCCAAAGTGGTACCCTTATGGTGAAATCCCTCACAGGAAGACACTTTCCGGATTGAGTTATCCTATAAGTATGGTTAGAGAACCAATGCTTATTTTTGGAATAATGAGATGAAGGTTAGTGAATTTTTTAGTGAAACTATCCTAGATTTATAATGTTTTTCATGCCATTTACGTTGGTATGTGGAAAGTCACATAACTCCTCACGGTTAAAGAGTTATGGCCATGAGAAGTTGGAGAACCCGGGTTTGGTTAATGGACCCAAATTTGTTTGATGAATAATGGTATGAGTTTTGATATATTTTTAGGTAATACTATTCTATATGGATAGTACATGTCATTCCATTTTTGCAGGTATGTCAAACATCACATAACTCTTCACGGTTTGAGAGTTATGCCACCTAGAAGTTGGAGGACCCTCTTATGCCACCTAGAAGCCCCAAAAGGTCAAAGTAGTCAAAGTGGTTTAAGAGATTTTAAAAGGTAAATAATAAAATGAAGTGAGGAGTGTACTATAATTCAAAGTGAATAAAAAATAAATTATTTAAATAATAAATTTAATGGAGAAATTAGAAGTGGGTTAACCCTAAAATAAGGAAAGTGGGCAAAGTGACCTAGAAGATGTTTTTAAGGAAGCTACTTAGAGAGTATAAATAAGAGGCAAGTCTCTCTCATTTAAGACACACTTGAGAATATTGAATACCTATAGGTGTCTGAGGTAACAAAAGGATTTATAAGCTGAATTTCTGATGGAAGGTGAAGAAAAGAAGGATGGAATTCAAGGAAGGATAAATTCTTTTGATGATGCTTTCTAAGGTATGTTATTTACAGGTCATCTCACCATTTTCATAATAAATTTGTTTATAGAATGATTCAGATTGTGAAATTTCTATTCCATTGAGGAAACATATCCAAGTATCTGTGGTAAAAAATGTATCTTGTGGTTCGTTGTATTTTTGGAGTCACACTCTGTGGAAAATAGGGTTTGTGGCTAGTCCTGAAAATAGTCAAAAACAGGTGTTTCGGGTAAAAATGTCATAAATTCTTCATAACATATCCAAATTTAGTAAGACCAAAAGTTTTGGTTAGAGTACAATATTCTGTATTCTTTGTAACAATTTCATATCGATTCAACAAATATTCAGTGTGGGGCACGCTCTACAAGGTCGCTCTCTAGAATACGCCAGAATTTAGCAAGGTATGTTGTTTTTGCTATAAATCCTTTTCTGAGAGGTTCCAAGTGGTGAAACCTAGAGAAATTGCAAAAAACACACTGGAAAACATTGTGTATCAGTTTTATATCTTTATTCATCACGGGTACAAATTTATGATTCTTTCAAGTTAGGGTTGTTGACTAATCCAAAACTAGTCATGTGAGACTAAAGAAAAGTTTGATAAAAATGCTAGTCTCTTGTTGTTTAAAGTTAAGGAACATTTGCAGGTATGTGAGCATATACACCAGGTCTATTACAGAGTTAAAAATCATATTTGGATGATGAAATTGATGAGGGATTTTGGTTAAGGTACATGTTGGGTACATGGTTGAGACAAGCAATTGATGAGTTGGCACATACATGAGGTGTATAGTTGATGATGTTGGTACATATTAATGAGTCATAGTTGATGATTAGTTGACACATGATTGGTAAATACTTGGTACATGTTTGGATGCACTTGTTTATGGTACAAGTTGATTACAGGTTGGTGCATGGTTGATGCACTTGTTTATGTTACATATTGATTATAGGTTGATGCATGGTTCAGGTTTAATGGTATAGGTTTACAATGGTATATCTCACAGTGATAGTGTGACAATTGTTCCATCATTCTACTTATAAACCAAGGAGGTTGTATGGGGCAAGGACAAGTGGTTGTAGCCGGAGAAAATAGGGGGTTGTAGCCTCCTTCTAGTTGTAGCCAGAGATTTGGGGAGTTGGAGCTTCCCTCAAGTTGTAGCCTAAGAAACTAGGGGGTTGGAGCCTCCTTCCAGTTGCAGCTGGAAAACAAAGGAATTTGGTGCTTCCAATGAATGTAATTCTTCAATACATATAAGAAAAAACATTTCGTGGTTTTCTCCCTCTTTGGGTTTCCACGTAAAACACTAGTGTACTATGTATGTGTATGATTTTTCATTTGTTCATTGTTTATTTAATCTGTAGTTATTGGATGATAATTCTACATTGATACAACACTTGGATTATATGGTTAAAAAGGATTAAATTTCTCTATTACTGATTCACCCCCCCTCTTAGTAATCCAACAATCATGATTTTGGGTGGGTGGAAGACCTATGGGAATATCTTCAAATACTTTGGAATTCTTATCAATAATCCATTGGAGATCTAGGGGAATATATGGCTTAGATGTTTGAACATCTAGTGAGCATAGTTGTACAATTACATCATGATGCCCCTTTTTAAATAATTTTTTCATGCCATTAGAGCTTATCACCTTATTGGGTTTCCCTGTGATACCCCTTAACTCAATTTTATTTCCTTCCAATGAAAATTTCATGAAAAGTTCTTGAAAATCAAAATCCACTATTCCTAATGATTGTAACCATTGGACTCCTAGTACAACATCAACACTACCCATGGGTATAGAAATAATTGGACTATTCATTACATATTCCCCCATAGTAAGATTGATCTTATCTTGAAACTATTGCATTGGATATAAAAAGCAATTGAGAGCTTTGGCTAATTTACAGTGAATTAAATTGTGAGTACCACCATAATAATTAGGACTATTACCTTTTTCTTTTTTATATATCCTTCTATATTGAGGGTTTGAGGAGTGCTAATTCCATCCAATGCATTACGTGATATCTTGGGAGTCAACTCTTCAGAAGAATTTGCTTCTACGTTTTCATCTTGAGATGGTTCTTATTATTATTCTTGTTCTTGTTCTTCTTCCTCTTCATAATCTATGTAGAATAATTTCTTCTCACCACACTTATGTCCCTTACTGTACTTGTTGTCACAATTAAAGCATAAACCTTTTTCTTTTATTTCCTCCAATTGTTGTGGTGTCAACCTTGTAGGTTGAGGTGTTTTAGAAGAAGGAACATTATTATCTCGATAGATGTTAGGAGTGGTCCTTCTAGTAGCCATAGACATATTTTTACTTTCAACATTTCTCTCCATCTTGAATGCATTCTGTAATGATTTGGGTTCGCAAAGGAGAACCTCATGTTGAATGTTATCCTTTAAAGTTCATATGAATACATCAATTAGGTGCTCATATGGAATATTCATTACCTTTATATTCAATCTTTGGAAGTTCTCAATGTGATCTGCAACTGAACCCTTTTTCTTGAGATTTATCAATTGGCTAAAGAAGGTATTGCTCCTTGTATCCTCATAGTGTGCTATCATTTCTTCTGTGAAAATTGTCCAAGTGACAAGTGATTTCTGAGAACAAAGCCATCGATACCACACAAATTTATTGGGTTCTAAATATAACAAAGTAATACATACCTTTTGTGTGTGTGGCACATCATGCAGATCAAAGAACTACTCCATTTGAAGTATCCATGTGATTAGATCCTTTCCATCAAACTTCCTCATATCAATATTAGGAAAGTGGTTGGTCTTCAACCCAAATTTGGAGTTTCTCCAGTCTTGATTCATCTTCCTTGTGTCCTCATCATGAATTTCATGGGATACATTTTCATTTTCAGGTGGCCTCTCTGTTAGGAAAATTTTCAATCCTTCCATGATCTCCCTTTTTAAACCATCCATCTTAGTATCCATTATTTCCTCCAACTTAGCTTCAGTTGAATCCATCATCCCTTGTAGTTCATCTTTTGTTACTATCTTCTTTTGTAAATCATTTGTGTCCCTGCACATTTCTTCACCTTCATCAAGAGTCCAAGTAGGAATGTCTGAAGGATTATTTGATGTATAAGTTCCCTTTTTTGGTGGCATGTTGGCCGAGTATCACTTTTAAACCTTGATTTTGAGGTGGTTCTGCTAGACGATATTTATTTCGCTGTATCTCCAAATTTTTGGCCATTCTAGGTATAAAAATTTTGTTTTGTAGTTATTTAATATGCTTTCTCTGTAATGCCATAGGTTTGATCAAAATTGGATGTGCCAAGTGGAAGTTATGGTAAATTCCCCACACCTTGCTGATTTTTGTCCCTTCCAAGAGAGTTTACTTGAAATGCATGCCAAGAACACAATATCTAATATTTGATTCTAAAACTTGCACCAAAAATACTACAGACTGTCCACTATCCAATGCAACTGGTCTCACTTAATTTGGATACTCACTGAATATTATATCACTGTTTTACCTAGAACACTTGTTTGAGACTAGTTAATATGACTAGTCAACTACCCTATCTTACACAGGGTGTATCTAGAAAAGTAGGATGACCTAAAAGATAAAATATTTATCACAGTACCTTGATAATTTATCTGAATAGTCTCCGAGTTTTAGGTACTCAAACATCATAGAAATTTTTTTGCAATGACTAAATTCATGATGATTCCATAACCCTATCTTACACGGGTTATATCTCTGAAAGTATAAGGCCTCAGAAGTTGAAATTTGAACCCCAAGTACCTGGATCCGTCTAATAAATATCCTCTAGGCATTACTTCTGAAACATCATAGAAAAAAAGTTATAGTGAAAATGCCAAGGTGTCTCATATGTAACAATGAAACCCCAAGACCTTGAGCTTTAATCCCAAATGTTAATAACCAAATATCAATAGCATAAAAAACATCAGAATAAGTACTCAATGCCTTGACAAAGAGAGAATTTTAGATAATAAGCCTCTTTGAGGGGGCAACTTCCTTGTACACCACACAAATTTACAAATACAAGATGATTCCAAATGAAAAGGTCTCCTTGGTATATATAGGAGACTAGGAGGTACAATTACAACTAATGGACCTAAGACAACATAAATAAAATAAAAATACTAATGTAATATACCCCAATTAATGGGTAACGTGCCACTAATTAGTGATTAACACTGGTTGGAACTAGTAATTGGATGTTAGGAGGCGATTTCAATCTCATGAAAACCCTAGAAGAAAAAAGGGGAGGAATCAAACACCTTGAGAAGTAACCTGAACTCTTCCAAGACACTACTGAATCCCTTTATCTCATCGATCTCGACTTATGTGAAGGTACCTTCACATGTGAGTGATGGAGACCAAGTGATGTAGATTTTAATTTCTCGATATTTCAGGCTTGTTAGCTCAACCCATCATCAAGAGACAAGTTCTCAAGGTTTTCAAATGGTGGCAACATTTAACATAAATAATGATAAAACCACTCCTTCATTTTTAACTTATGCGTTGACTTGATTTATATTTTTTTTTAAATATATTTAGTTTTTGGACTACCTTTTGTTTTTTATGCAGTCTATGATGGGGCACCAACTCTTTCTTAATCTCCATCCATCATCTTTATTTAAATTCGCATGGTGTTTTTCAATTTCCACAACTTCTATAATTTTCCTTTTGGTGTAATGATCTACTTTTGCAATGATGTTGGACTTTTCAAGGAAGATTTGATGTTTTGAGTTATTAGAGTGTTATACGAGAGTAGATTTCTTTTCATGGTCATGCAATATGTCAGTGCCATTCTCTTTAAACCTAATTTGAAAATTCCTTCTTGTTTCATTGATATAGAATTTTCCACAATTGCAAGAGATTGAGTAAACACCTTTAGATTTTTTTAAAGTCTACCGGGTATTTAGCATGGTCAAGAATTTTTCTTAAGGTGTTGAGAGGAGAGAAAGCAACTCTGGTTTTCTTCCCATTAAGTAATTTGGCCATTTTATCAATAGTTCCTTGGATGTATGGAAGTGTGATAGTTTTGTATATGTCATCATTTGTTTGATTTTTATGTATGTGATTGATGACCCGATCAACCTGTTTATTTGTGTAACCATTGATTTTAAAAACCTTTCGAAGGTGATCAAGCTCATGATCAATGTGCTCATTGTTCGAGATCCACTTGGCTCTAGTAACTAGGGTGTTTATAATGCCCATATTCTGAGCTCTCACCAAGATCAGGTTCTCACCAAATTGCTTGTAAATTAGATCATTTCCTCATTTTTTAGTCACTAATGATGGAAGGAATAATTATGGGAGAAAACATCCTCCCTGCCTCTAGATCTGATCACTGGTTGATCCAAATTTGGCTGGACACAGTGGGTTCAACCCAAAAAATACCTTTCTGCTTTGAAACGTTTTGGCTCACTCACCCATACTTCCAAGAGAATAGACGACCTAGTGGGAAAATGTTGAAGTATCTCATGGAACCCTCATGTATAGATTCCAATAGAAATTGAAAAACTTCAATAAACATCTCAGAAACTAGAACAAAACAGTATTTGGGAACATCTTTTAGGCACAGAAAGAACTGAAACAAAAAATGCATGAAATCCAAAAGAAAATCATCCTCAGAGGCAGATCTGAACAAATTCAAACAAAAAAATAGAATATATGCAAGCTACTTGATGAAATCACTAGTACATATGACCAAATTTGCGACGGGTTTTCATTGCTATTGCCACACTTATCCATCGCAATTTCCATGAAATCCAAGACTTTTTTTCGTCGCTATATCGATGAACCAGGTGTTCGTGGAAACAACGATGAAATTAGCTCGCCACGTGTCATAACCATCAAGGTAGGTTAAGCTTATGCATCGCCACAATTACGATGAAACTTTGTGGCCATTACGACAAAAAATTGTGGCAATGTAAAAATATTTGTGGAAAGTTGCGACTTAAAAGCATGGAAATAACGATGAAAATTTGTGCCAAGACAAAAAATTACGACACAGATGTTGTATGTGTGACGCAAAAATGTGGCAACTTGCGACAAAAAAGTGTGGCAATAGCGATGAAAATTTATGCCAAGACCAAACTTACGACACAGATGCTCTATGTGCGACGCAAAACTGTGGCAAATTGCGACGAACTTTCATCACTATTGCCACGGTTGTTTAAAATAAAAATTGGCTTCCGACAAACTATCGTCGATATTGCGACGTGCCCTTTAAGTTTAAAAAAAAAATACACGAGATATGGTATTACCATATTACATTGTAATATGGTATCCCATATTACAATGTAATATGGTATACCATATTACAATGTAATATGGTAATTCCATATTACATTGTAATATGGTATTAGCGTATTACAATGTAATATGGTAATGCCATATTACAATGTAATATGGTAATTCCATATTACAATGTAATATGGTAATGCCATATTACATTGTAATATGGCATTACCATATTACAATGTAATATGGTAATGCCATATTACATTGTAATATGATAATGCCATATTGCAATGTCTCTACTTTCTCAACTAGATGCAAGAAGTTCTTTTTAAAAACAACTTAGGATAGCGATTTGTCCTGAGTGGGATGGTGACCTTGGCATTCAACAAGATAGGAAGTAATTCATTGATGACAAGTGTAGCAGGTGTGCAGGTCCACTAGTGTATGGATATTATCTGCTAAGTGGTAGGCTTGAACTTCCTCTTCTAGAATAGACGGCTCATATAGCTTGAGATGATTGACATGAATGATATTATGGATGTCTAGCAAGGAAGGGAAATAGTAATGACAACCATTGTCATTAATATATTGAAGAACAATATAGGGACAATAGCAAATATGCTTGAGTTTTCTTATGATGCTACCCCTTAAAACATTGTTTTTCCATATACAACCAAAGTCAATCACCAATTTGAAACTAGACAAAGCCTTGATGGTGATCCTAGAGGGATTTATAATGAGCTAGGGAGGATTGAAGGGAATTAGTAACCAAAAAATGAATGCTAGATAATTGATGAACATATGAGATTCTATACATTTTACCTCGCCTTATAGTAACTTCTATCCATAATATGCAAAGAATATCAAGATGCAAAGAATGAGCAATGCAAAAAATTATATAGGGGTAATATGAGGGTCTTTTCAATGTACACGAGATACATTATTGTTGTGAGGGAGTCCTCCATCAACTAGGCCTATATATCCCATGACGTACATGTGAAGACCCCTATGCCTTGAGAATTAGTGTAAGGTAAAACTACAAGGTGTACCATGTGGATTAGTGTAATGTTAGGCAAGTAGAAGA
>SNQJ01S0005129.1:21034-40195 GCA_010110895.2 Picea sitchensis | reverse complement strand
GCCTAGTGAAACACAGAGAAGAAATTACAACAATTTTGAATCTTTGAGCACTGAAGTGGAATTTTCAAATGTAACAATTTTGGACACATGACCAACGATTGTAGAATGACAGTCCCTCCTAAAGAACTGCAACAGAATAACAACAGTCACAGACAGGAACCTCATAAAAGGACATGGATAAGAAATCAGGATCAGTATAGAAATGAAGAATTCACACTCACTCTACAAGCTAAGCAGAAGAGAAGTGGTTGGTATGTTGACAATGGGTGTTCAAAACACATGATAAGTGATAGAGACGGATATCTTACATTACGAAAGGAAAGAGATGGATTAGTCTCCTTTGCAAATAATAATTCAACCAAAATCATTGGAAAAGGCACAGTCTGAATGGGGAACAAGAATGCAAAGACAGAAAATGTTCTACTAGTAGAAAATATGAAACATAATCTTCTAAGTGTGATTCAAATGTGTGACCAAGGTCATAAAGTTACTTGCAATTCACAAAAGTGTAAGATAAGAAAAGAAGGTTCATGAAAATTGATTGCTACAGTTGCATGAACTTCAAGCAACATATATGGGTAAAGTGAAATTGGAAATGAAAAATGTTGTCTAGGAAAGGAAGATGAAAGTTGGCTATGTCACAGAAGAATGGGTCACATACATTTTGATAACCTTTTCAAAGTCAACAAAAGATAAGCAGTCAGAGAAATGCCCCAGATCACGAAACCAACCAACACTTTATGCAAGCATTGTCAACAAGGAAAGCAAACAAAGACCAAGTTCAAATCAAAGGAATATTCAACGACAAGACCACTAGAAATTGTACATACTAATCTAGTTGGACCAATTACAACAAAGGGATTAAATGGTGAGAAATACTTTATGTTGTTAGTTGACGATTATACAAGAATGACTGTAGTTTTCTTTCGCAAGAATAAGTTAGAAGCTTTTAAAAACTTCAAGATATACAAAGAAATGGTTGAAAATGAATTGGATTAAAAAATCAAATGCTTGAGATCTGATAATGGAGGAGAATTCACTTCAAAGGAATTTATGGACTACTGCAACAATCATGGAATAAAAAGGCAATTCTCCGTTGCTAGGACACCTTAACATAATGGAGTTGTTGAAAGAAAGAACATGATAGTATAGGAAATGGCTTGAACAATGATAATGGATTCAAAATTGACATATATTTTTTGGACACAAGTAGTGCATACAACAATTCACATTCAAAATAGAGTAATGCTTAGAAACATTGACAAAACTCCTTACAAGCTATGGAAAGGAAGACCAACAAATGTGAAGCACTTCAGAGTTTTTGGATGCAAATGCTACATCAAAAGAGAATATGGCAGAATGAGAAAGTTTGACTCTCGTGTGGACAAAGGAGTACTTGTTGGTTACTCAAGTACAAGGAAATCATATAAGTGTTACAATATGAGATTGAACAAAATTGTGGAAAGCATCAACGTAACAATTAATGAAACAGGTAGACTAGAATCAAAGGAAGAAAAAATGAATCAATGGAACATCCTTCCGAAGAAGAAGAAGAATATGAAAAGGAAGTAGAAAAGGAATATGAAGAGAATCCGACAGAAACAGAAGAGAAAGTTCAGCAAGTGTCTCCAAAGACACCCAGTAAACGAGTACAGAAGAATCATCTATCAGATCAAATTATCGGAAACAAAGATGCATGAGTTGAGACTAGAAGAAGAATCCGTTCTCTAGAAGAAACACACCTAGCACTCTTATCTACAATTGAACCAAACTCTTTTGAAGAATCCAACAAGGATGAATTTTGGAATAAGGCCATGGATGAAGAATTGGATCAAATAGAGAAAAATGACACTTGGGAATTGGTTCCAAGACCAAAGAATAAGAATGTGATCAACACAAAATGGGTTTTCGGGAATAAATTAAATGAAGATGGACAAGTTACAAGGAACAAAGCTAGATTGGTATGTAAAGGATATGCACAGATTGAAGGAATCGACTTTGAAGAGACATTTTCCCCAGTTTCTAGAATGGAAGCAATCCGTTTGCTTTTAGCCTATGCATACTCCAAAAATGTTAAAGTATATCAGATGGACGTAAAATCAACTTTTATGAATGGGGAAATTGAAGAAGATGTCTACATTGAACAACCAAAAGGATTTCAGTTGTCAGAGAACATAGATTATGTGTGTAAATTAAAGAAGGCCTTGTATGGTCTAAAACAGGCCCCTAGATCATGGTACTCCATACTAGATAAGTATCTGCAGCAGGCAGGGATTAGAAAAGGAAGTGCAGACAACAACCTCTACATCAAGGTAAGTCAATGTAATATTTTATTAATTGAACTTTATGTTGATGACATTATTTTTGGTAGTAATGATGACAGGTTAAGCCAGAAATTTGCAAAAGATATGCATAATGAATTGTAAATCTCGTTACTTGGAGAACTATCCTTCTTTTTGGGACTTTAGATACGTCAAAGAAACCAAGGAATTTTTATTTCTCAAACCAAGTATATCAGAGAAATGATAAAGAGGTTTGGAATGGAAGATTGCAAACCAGTTATCACTCCCATGCAAACCAGTTGCAAGTTGAGAAAATATGATGATTCAAAGTCTACAGATCATAGGAAATATAGGTCAATGATTGGAAACCTACTATATGTGACATCATCTAGACTAGATGTAATGCAAGCAGTTGGACAGGTGGCACGATTTCAAGAAGCACCAAAGGAGTCACATGTGTTAGCAGTGAAGAGGATTTTCATATATCTCAAACGAACTAAAGAGTTTGGATTATGGTATCCAAAAGGAAAGGATCTATCACTTATTACCTACACAGATGCAGATTGGGTAGGTTGTATTGATGACCGACGAAGCACCAGTGGAGCAAAGTTCTACTTGGGTGAGTGTTTAGTATCATTTCTAAGAAAGAAACAATCATCAATATATTTATCTACAACTAAGGCATAGTATATTGCATCAACGTCATGTTGTACACAGGTTATTTGGATGAAACAAACTATGACAGATATACAAGTTGAGTATGATGATCCCATTCCAATCTATTGTGATAATGAAAGCGTCATCAGTATCTCAAAGAACCCAGTGATGCACTCCAAGATGAAGCACATTACAATCAAGTATCACTTTCTACAGGAGCAGGTTGCAGAAAAGAACATCAGAGTTGAGTATGCGGGCACAAAACAACAAGTGGAAGACATCTTTACAAAACCACATCCACGGGAAGCCTTTGAATATCTTCACCAAAGACTTGGAGTTATTTCTACTCCAAAATGAATGCTTTTTTGAATTCTTATCTTATATGTCTTAGATGTACATAAGGAAGCACCATAAGAGGACAGTTCAGTCAGGGGGAGAAACCCCAGATGGAAAGATACCTTTGAAATTGATGACAAAGGGGGAGAGATTTATCAAATGTAGAGGAAAGAGGCATATCATATGGAGAGGATAGAGGCATGGTTCCAGGGGGAGCATATTTATCAAATACAAAGGACAGAGGCATGGTTCCAGGGGGATCATGAGTGATATGATTTTAGTATTGTATCAAACTGTTGTCATCAATGCCAAAGGAGGATATTGTTGATTAAGGTTGGTTGTTATTGATGTCAACCCTTAAAGAAATCCCAGTAGCACAAAGGTCTGGGTAATGGACCTAATTTTGTTTGATGACTCATTATTTTCTTGTCGTGATTGATAATAAGTACAAATGGATGAACTCCAAAGTGGTCCCCTTATGGTGAAAGCCCTCACAGGAAGACACTTTGCGGATTGAGTTACCCTATAAGTATGGTTAGAGAACCAATGCTTATTTGTGGAATAATGAGATGAAGGTTAGTGAATTTTTTAGTGAAACTATCCTATATTTATAATGTTTGTCATGCCATTTATGGTGGTATGTTTAACGTCACATAACTCCTCACGGTTACAGAGTTATGGCCATGAGAAGTTGGAAAACCCAGGTTTGGTTAATGGACCCAAATTTGTTTGATGGATAACAGTATGATTTTTGATATATTTTTAGGTAATAATATTCTATATGGATAGTACAAGTCATTTCATTTCTGGTGGTATGTGGAACATCACATAACTCCTCACGGTTTGAGAGTTATGGCCTTACGAAGTTGGAGGACCCTCTTATGTCATCTAGAAGCCCCAAAAGGTCAAAGTAGTCAAAGTGATTTAAGAGATTTTAAAAGGTAAATAATAAAGTGAAGTGATGGGTGTACTATAATTCAAAGTGAATGCAAAATAAATTATTTAAATAATAAATTTAATGGAGAAATTAGAAGTGGGTTAACCCTAAAATAAGGAAAGTGGGCAAAGTGACCTAGAAGATGTTTTAAAGGAAGCTACTAGGAGAGTATAAATAAGAGTCAAGGCTCTCTCATTTAATACACACTTTAGCATATTGAATAACTATAGGTGTCTGAGGTAACCAAAGGATATCTAAGTCTAATTTCTGAGGGAAGGTGAAGAAAAGAAGGCCGAAATTCAAGGAAGGATAATTGTTTTTGATGATGCTTTCTAAGGTATGTTATTTACAGGTCATCTCACCATTTTCACAATAATTCAGACCGTGAAATTGTTATTCCATTTATGAAACATATCCAAATATCCATGGTAAAAAATTCAGCTTGCGGGTCCTTGTATTTTTGGTGTTACACTCCGTGGAAAATAGGGTTTATGGCTAGTCCCGAAACTAGTAAAAAACATGTGTTTCGGGTAAAAACATCATAACTTCTTCATAACATATCCAAATTCAGTAAGACCAAATGTTTTGGTTAGAGTACAATATTTCATATTCTTTTTAATAGTTTCATATCAATTCAACAAATATTCTGTGTGGGGCACGCTCTACAAGGTCACTCTCTAGAATAAGCCAGAATTCAACAAGGTATGCCATTTTTGCTATAACTCCTTTTCTGAGAGGTTCCAAGTAGTGAAATCTGGAGGAATTGTATAAAACACACTGAAGAACATTGTGTATGAATTTTAGATATTTATTCATTACAGGTACAAAGTTATGATTCTTTCAAGTTAGGTTTGTTGACTAATCCAAAATTAGTCATGTGAGACTAAAGAAAAGTTTGATAAAAATGCTACTCTCTTATTGTTTAAAGTTAAGGAAGGTTTGTAGGTATGTGATCATATACACCAGGTCTATTATAGAGTTAAAAATCATATTTGAATGATGAAATTGATGAGGGCTTTTGGTTAAGGTACATGTTGGGTACATCGTTGAGACAAACAGTTGATGAGTTGGCGCATACATGAGGTGTATAGTTGATGATGTTGGTACATATTGATGATTCATAGTTGATGATTAGTTGACACATGATTGGTACATACTTGGTACATGGTTGGATGCACTTTTTTATGGTACAGGTTGATTACAGGTTGTTTGGTACAGGTTGGTGCATGGTTGATGCACTTGTTTATGGTACAGGTTGATTACAGGTTGAGGTATAGGTTGATGCATGTTTGATGCATGGTTCAGGTTTATTGGTACACGTTTACATCAGTATATCTCACAGTGATAGTGTGACAATGGTTCCATCATTCTACTTATACGTCAGGGAGTTTGGATGGGGCAAGGATAGGTGGTTGTAGCCACCTTCCGGTTGTAGCCGGAGAACATAGGGGGTTGTAGCCTCCTTTTGGTTGTAGCCAAAGATTTGGGGAGTTGGAGCTTCCCTCAGGTTGTAGCCTGAGAAACTAGGGGGTTGGAGCCTCCTTCCAGTTGCAGCTGGAAAACAAAGGAAGTTGGTGCTTCCAATGAATGTAATTATTCAAGACATATAAGAAAAAATATTTCATAGTTTTCTCCCGCTTTGGGTTTCCACGTAAAACACTAGTGTACTGTGTATGTGTATGATTTTTCATTTGTTCATTGCTTATTTACTCTGTAGTTATTGGATGATAATGCTACATTGATATAACACTTGGATTATATGGTTAAAAATGATTAAATTTCTCTATTACTGATTCACCCCCCCTCTCAGTAATCCAACAATCATAATTTTGAGTGGGTGGAAGGCCTATGGGAATATCTTCAAATACTTTGGAATTCTTATCAATGATCCCTTGGAGATCTAGAGGAATGTATGGCTTAGATGTTTGAACATATAGTGAGCATAGTTGTACAATTACACCATGATGCCCCTTTTAAAATAATTTTTTCATGCCATTAGAGCTTATCACCTTACTGGGTTTCCTTGTGATACGCCTTAACTGAATTTTCTTTCCTTCCAATGAAAATTTCATGAAAAGTTCTTGAAGATCAAAAGCCATTATTCCCAATGATTGTAACCATTGTACTCCTAGTACGAAATCAACACCACCCATGGGTATAGAAATAATTGGACTATTTATTACATATTCCCCCATAGTAAGATTGATCTTATGGAATTTTCCTGATCAATTGATAGTTCCTCCATTTGCAATCATTACTTGAAACTATGGCACTGGATATATAAATCAATTGAGAGCTTTGGCTAATTTACAATGAATTAAATTATGAGTACCACCATAATAAATTAGGACTATTACCTTTTTCTTTTTGATATATCCTTCTATCTTGAGGGTTTGAGGAGTGCTAATTCCATCCAATGCATTACATGATATCTTGGGAGTCAACTCTTCAGAAGAATTCTCTTCTACGTTTTCATCTTGAGATGGTTCTTATTCTTGTTCTTGTTCTTGTTCTTCTTCATCTTCACAATCTATGTAGAATAGTTTCTTCTCGCCACACTTATGTCCTTTACTGTACTTGTTGTCACAATTAAAGCATAAACCTTTTTCTTTTCTTTCCTCCAATTGTTGTGGTGTCAACCTTGTAGGTTGAGGTGTTTTAGAAGAAGGAACATTATTCTCTCGATAGATGCTAGGAGTGGTCCTTCTAGTAGCCATAGCCATATTTTTACTTTCAACATTTCTCTCCACCCTGAATGCATTCTGTAATGATTTGGGTTCCCAAAGGAGAACCTCATGTTGAATGTTATCCTTTAAATTTCCTGTGAATACATCAAATAGGTGCTCATATGGAATATTCATTACCTTTATATTCAATCTTTGGAATTTCTCAATGTACTCTGTAACTGAACACTTTTGCTTGAGATTTATCAATTGGCTAAAGAAGGTATTTCTCCTTGTATCCTCATAGTTTGCTATCATTTCTTTCGTGAAAATTGTCCAAGTGACAAGTGATTTGTGAGAACAAAGCCATGGATACCACACAAATTCATTGGGTTCTAAATATAAAGAAGTAATTCATACCTTTTGTGTGTGTGGCACATCATGTATATCAAAGAACTACTCCATTTGAAGTATCCATGTGATTGGATCCTTTCCATCAAACTTCCTCATATCAATCTTAGAAAAGTGGTTGGTCTTCAACCCAAATTTGGAGTTTCTCCAGTCTTGATTCATCTTCCGTGTGTCCTCATCATGAATTTCATGGGATACATTTTCACTTTCAGGTGGCCTCTCTATTAGGAAAATTTTCAATCCTTCCATGATCTCCCTTTTTAAACCATCCATCTTAGTATCCATTATTTCCTCCAACTTAGCTTCAGTTGAATCCATCATCCCTTGTAGTTCATATTTTGTTACTGTCTTCTTTTGTAAATCATTTGTGTCCCTGTCCCTGCACATTTCTTCACCTTCATCAAGAGTCCATGTAGGAATGTCTGAAGGATTATTTGGTGTATAAGTTCCCTTTTTTGGTGGCATGTTGGCCGAGTATCACTTTTAAACCTTGATTTCGAGGTGGTTTTGCTAGACGATATTTATTCTATTGTATCTCCAAAATTTTGGCCATTCTAGGTCTTAAATCTTTGTTTTGTAGTTATCTAATATGTTTTCTCTGCAATGCCACGGGTCTGATCAAAATTGGATGTGCCAAGTGGAAGTTATGGTAACTTCCCCACACCTTGCTGATTTTTGTCCATTCCAAGATAGTTTACTTGAAAAGCATGCCAAGAACATAGTATATAATATTTGATTCTAAAATGTGCACCAGAAACACTACAGACTGTCCACTATCCAATGCAACTGGTCTCACTTAATTTGGATACTCATTGAAAAAATATCATTGTTTTACCCGGAACACCTGTTTGAGACTAGTTAATATGTCTAGTCAGCTACCCTATCTTACACAGGGTGTATCTAGAAAAGTAGGATGACCTAAAAGATAAATATTTATCATATATACCTTGATAGTTTATCTGAATAGTCTTCGAGTTTTAGGTACTGAAACATCATAGAAAAAAATTTATAGCAAAAATTTTGCGATGACTAAATTCGTGATGATTCTAGAACCCTATCTTACACAGGCTATATCTTTGAAAGTATAAGGCGTGAGGAGTTGAAATTTGAACCCCAAGTACCTTGATCCGTCTAGTAAATATCCTCTAGGCATTCCTTCTAAAACATCGTAGAAAAAATGTTATAGTGAAAATGCCAAGGTGTCTTAGATGTAACAATGAAACCCCAAGACCTTGAGCTCTGATCCCAAATGTTAATAACCAAATATCAAATAGCATAAAAAACATCAGAATAAGTACTCAACGCGTTGACAAATAGAGAATTTCAGATAATAAGCCTCTTTGAGGGGGAAACCTCCTTATACACCACATAAATTTACAAATACAAGATGATTCCAAATGAAAAGGTCTCCTTGGTATATATAGGAGACTAGGAGGTACAATTACAACTAATGGACCCAAGACAACATAAATAAAATAAAAATACTAATGTAATATGCCCCAATTAAGGGGTAATGTGACACTAATTAGGGCTTAACATTGGTTGGAACTAGTAATTGGATCTTAGGAGGCGATTTCAATCTCATCAAAACCATAGAAGAAAAAAGGGGAGGAATCAAACACCTTGAGAAGGAAGTTGAACTCTTCCAAGACAATACTGAATCCCTTCATCTCATCGATCTTGACTTCTGTGAAGGTACCTTCACATGTGAGTGATGGAGACCAAGTGATGTAGATTTTAATTTCTCAATGTTCCAGGCTTGTTAGCTCAACCCATCATCAAGAGACAAGTTCTCAAGGTTTTAAAATGGTGGCATCGTTTAACATAAATAATGATAAAACCACTACTTCATTTTTAACTTATGCGTTGACTTGATTTAGATGGTTTTTAAAATATATTTTTTTTTGGGATACCTTTTGATTTTTATGCGGTCCATGACAGGGCACCAACTCTTGCTTAATCTCCATCCATCATCTTTATTTAAATTCGCAGGGTGTTTTTCAATTTCCACAGCTTCTCTAATTTTCCTTTTAGTGTAATGATCTATTTTTGCAATGATGTTGGATTTTTCAAGGAAGATTTGATGTTTTTAGTTATTAGAGTGTTATATGAGAGTAGATTTCTTCCCGTGGCCATGCAATATTTCAGTTCCATTCTCTTTAAACCTAATTTGAAAATTCCTTCTTGTTTCATCGATATAGACTTTGCCACAATCACAAGAGATTGAGTAAACACCTTTAGATTTTTTTAAAGTCTACCGGGTATTTAGCATGGTCAAGAATTTTTCTTAAGGTGTTGAGAGGAGAGAAAGCAACTCTGATTTTTTCCCTATTAAGTAATTTGGCCATTTTATCAGTAGTTCCTTGGATGTATGGAAGTGTGATAGTTTTGTATATGTCATCATTTGTTTGATTTTTTTGTCTGTGCTTGATGACTCTCTCAATCTGTTTATTTGTGTAACCATTAATTTTAAAAACCTTGCGAAGGTGATCAAGATCATGATCAATGTGCTCATTTTTTGAGATCCTCATGGATCTAGTAACTAGGGTGTTTAGAACACCCATCTTCTGATCTCTCACCAAGATCAGGTTCTCACCAAATTGCTTGTAAATTAGATCATTTCCTCATTTTTGAGTCACTAATGATGGAAGGACTACTTATGGGAGAAATCATCCTCCCTGCCTCCGCATCTGATCACTGGTTGATCCAACTTTGGCTGGACAAAGTGGGTTCAACCCAAAAAAGACCTTTCTGCTTTGAAATTTTTTGGCTCACTCACCCATACTTCCAAGAGAATAGACGACCTAGTGGGAAAATGTTGAAGTATCTCATGGAACCCTCATGTATAGATTCCAATATAAATTGAAAAACTTCAAGCAACATCTCAGAAACTGGAACAAAATAGTATTTTGGAACATCTTTTAGGCATAGAAAGAACTGAAACAAAAATGCAGGAAATGAAAAAGCAAATCATCTTCAGAGGCAGATCTGAACAAATTCAAATAAAAGAATAGAATATATGCAATCTACTTGATGAATTAAGGTATGCTGAAGAAGAAGAACTATGGCACCAGAAATATCGAGTGAAATGGCTTGAAGAAGGAGAGAAAAATACTGAATTATTTCACCAATCAGTGATTCAAATATGCCACATCAACATAATCACTAGATTGGAAAATGAACAAGGCCAATCCATTGTGGACCATGCAAGCATAGAACATAAGCTCATTGATTATTATCAAACTCTACTAACAGAACCTTATCCCGAACAATATCTAGCCATTAAAAAAATTATCAGACACATTCCAAACAACATTACTGCAAATAAGAACGTTTCCCTCCTAAGACCAATCACAATTGAAGAAGTAGATCTAGATTTCAAAGAGATGCCTATGGGGAAAACTCCAAGATCGAACTTATTTACCACTAATTTCTTCCACCACTATTGGCCAATGATACACAAAGAGGTGTGGAAAACAGTTGAAGATTTTCGTTGCTCCAGAGGAATTCTTCCTACCCTCAACACCACCTTTTTAAATCTTATCCCCAAATAAGAACGAGTCTCCCATCCAAAACAGTTCAGTCCAATCACATTATGTAATGTCATATACAAGCTCGTAACAAAGGTAATTCCTTTTCTTCTCAATCATATTCCTTCGTTCATTATTATGAAAGAGAAATCAAGTTATGTTCAAGGAATGCAGATTCTAGATAGTGTCGTCTTCACCCACGAGGTAACACACTCACTCAAATCTTCTCGAACACCTGGTATGCTTATCAAGATAGACTTTTCAAAATCCTTTGACACAATCAGGTGGCAGTATATGAGAAATATTCTTCTTGCTTTTGGTTTTCACCTAGATTGGGTCAATTGGATCCTCCATCTAACCTCCACCTCCTTCTTCTCCATCCTCATCAATGACACCCCTTCTATGAATCTATCTCCCTCAAGAGGCATTAGGTAGGGTGACCCACTCTCTCCTTTCCTTTTTGTAATCATGGCATAAGGTCTCAGTAGATACATCAAAGAAAACATTGTCAATGGAACTCTATAGGGCCTCACTCTCTCTAGCATCAACCCACTTCTCTCCCACAACCAATTCGTGGATGATACCATGATGAAGGGGGCCACCATAGCCCAAGAGGCCTCCACCATTCATGAAACACTCATTGAATTTAGTACCACCTCTAGAATCAACATTAATTCTCGTAAATCACAAATCTTCTTCTTTAACACCTCAGATTCCATCCAGAATCATCTTTCCAATATCCTCAAGTATTGTTGGAGTTCCCTTCCATCCAAGTAATTAGGTGTCTCTCTCATAGAAAACTCCCTATGAAACAACTCCTGGAAAATCCTCATCATCTCTTTAAAATGTCACCTCAGCTGTAATATCCCTCGACCAAACCCAATTGTAAATGTAATATAAATATACTTAAGCTGGTGAGCTATTTTGACCTCATTTGGTAATGCACAACATGTGGCATAGTCCACGCATGAAATGCGCAGTAAAATGATGTAATATGCACATCGCAAAATACCGCGCATAGTAACTAAGGTGCGCGCAGTATGGAGGACAATGAGCCACGTGTATATGATATGTGTTATAGGTTGGTGAGCCGGTTATTATAAGTTGGGATGCTTATGTTTTGGTATTAGGCTGGAACGCCTAGATGTGAAGGGCCAATGTGCCTACTTTGTACATGACTCATGATTAATATAAAATACATCGTTGCACGTAGACCAACCACAATAAAAGAGATTTGGGACTGAACTTCACCAGTTAGGGAAAGGGAGGGCCAAAATTCAAGGGAATATTATATTAATATTCCTAAAACGTAAAGTATGGATAATTATTTTATCCTAAGTTCTAAAGTTGGAGACAAGTGGACCAAAGAAACTTCCAATATGACAAGTGTCAAGTTGGGGACATGCATTCATATCATGGGGGGGGGGAGCTCGACCATCATTCTCACCATCACTTTTCATGAAGAGTTCACAATGATTCCTATACACACTAAGTTTTCCAATCAATGATTCCATGACCATTTTCACTCATGCATTCTGTTATCCTGGAGACAACCTTTTCACCATTCTGGAACCTGTTCCCATAACCCTTTTTTGGTTGGTGTACCTGGTTAGCTTGGAGCGAGATTGAAGAAGCAGGTTGTCAGGCCCGTGAGCAGTTCTCTGAGCGAGAGAATTGTTGAGGATTGATTATTGAAGGTGATAAACTACAACTACAATGCTTTGATACTTTCGGTCCGTCCTGTTGTTGAAGCCCTGGAAGGGAAGTGGGGAAGCTGAGGGACTGTTGAGTAGAGAAGGGGCACACTTCCTTGGGTGGGATAGGCATGTGGGGAATGAGAGGTTGTAGTTTGTTAGTTGAGTGATCACCTTAGACGAAGTCTTTCCTATTGTCCTTGAGCCTTAGCGTGGATAGGAACCCTTTACCCTAGGTGGAGTTTATTCCCAGCTCAGGGGTGACTCACTGTTGAGAGTGATGAACAGTGTAGTCTATGGCTAGGGGGTTCGTGGATGGTCTGTAAGCAGTTGGTGACAATATTTCTAAGATAAGTACCAATTGTATGATAAAATTATATTCTTCTTTGTTATTTAAATGCCTATGTTACGATTTTATCATATATGTGATTATGATTGCTTGTGTGCTTATGGGTAATTTCTTGTAAATGATGCATATCTGTAGTTACTGTTATTTCAATATAAAAGTCGTATGTTACAGAAAGAAAATTGTTGTTTATCTTTAAAGCTTCAATAATAATGTTGTGTGTATATGTTTTAGCTGCATGCAGTTTAAAGAGTAAATATAGGTGGCATAGCTTAGTTGATTACTAGGAATGTTACTGACTGGTGTTAGAGCATGAGTGGTTTCTCTTGAGTGGCGCACTTCGACCTGTGGTTGGTCGGGGGAACGTTACATCATCTCTCGGACCTTTCACTCACTCAATCTCACTGGATGCCTCACTCTTCTGAAATCCATACTTCAAGCTATCCATGTTTATCTATTCTTTTCCATGGAAGCCCTAAGTCCACGCTCAACCTAATTCCATCGAAAGACGCTTTATTTGGCAAGGTACCTAAGATAGTCATAAATGGGCTCCAGTGAAATGGGATGACTTATGAAAACCCAAACACTCAGGAGGCCTTGGTCTGAGAGACCCATACATTATAAATAATGTATTGGGAGCTAAAATATGGTGGAAGTGGATCACACATCGAGTCGACCTATGGCATAAAATTTGGCGACATAAATACACCCTAGGTACTGATGAAAGCAATCTAATTCACCTCAACAATTCACACCCTGGATACTTCATATGGAACACTACTTGGAATAATTGAGCACTAGTCTAGGAGCACACTTTATGGGAAATACAGAATGGTAAAACAACACTCTTTCGGTATGATTCATGGCAACAACTTCCCCCATTGACATCCATGGAAATCCTTCAAAATATCTAGCAAAATATGCAAAACAAAGCACATATCATTGTCCATGAGTTCTATAAGGAGTAATAAAATCACCCCTTTTGGAGAGAATGGAAAATTAACCATCAAGAACTGGGCTTGAAACTTGATTACAATCTTACGCCCTGGCAAGAGGAAATGGAAGCTAGGAAAATTCACATCCACGATGCTCCAGAAATTCTTCGATGGGGACACACCACAAAAGGAGTCTTCTAAATCAAAGAAGCGTACATTCTTAAATCCAAACACCATTGGTTGAATAAAGAGGAAATATGGAATAAAATATGGAAATCTAACTTATGGACTAAGGTCAACACTTTCCTATGGATTATGGTCCAAAATAAAATACTAACATGGGAAAATTTTCTCATAAAGGGATTCACCGGACACTCCATTTTCCCCCTTTGTCAACATCATAAGGAAACTATAGAGTATCTTCTTAACCAATGTGATTTCATCCTACATATTTGGGAACATGTAACCCACTCCATGTACACCTTTGATTGAGATCCAAATAACATCAAGAATACCATTGAAAAATGGAGGAACTAGGCCTTCAAAAATCCTATACTCAATCGCATATGGAAACTACTACCTGGTTTTACTGTTTGGAAATTGTGGAAAGAGATAAATCGAAGAATATTCCAGACCACGATCCACTCTGTAGAGCACGTATAGACAAAAATCCGGGACAACATACAACAATTTGTTCGAACTCATCCTTGGAACCCTGATGATATCCAGTGTGAGACCAATGAAAAAATAATTCTCATCATATGGGATATCAATCCTACCTCCCTCCCTCACACTAGACCCACTTTGCCCCTTACGGATTCTAGTCCCAGTTCCTGGAGAAAACCACCCGAAGGTTTCCTCAAGATTAATTTTGATGGAACATATAAAGGTAATCTTGGACCAGTAGGGTTTGGAGGGGTCTTCAGGGATAATCAAGGAAATATTATACTCATCATCGTTGGAAGTCTGTGAAATGACACAAATAAAGAAACAAAACTTTGGGCCCTCATCAAAGGCATTAGAGAAACTACAAATTGAGGATTTCACAAACTTTTAATCGAGGGGGACTCTCAAATCATCCTTGGCATATTTTGTAATCTTCTCAATGGATCAAAGCCTACTAAAATTTCTCCTAGTTGGAGGTTTCTAGGGACCCTTGAACTTCTCAAATCTCTCATTCTACCCAACTTTGTCATGATTCCCTCCCATGTGCGCAGAGAAGAAAAATGTGTAATGGATAGGATTTCAAATGAAGGTGTGGACATCAAGTAAAACGATCTTATTTGTTCTTCTACCCAAACCCTACTCACCCTCTCTTCATTGAGTGCTCTGAGTTATTTGAGTGAGATTAATATGCCTCGTATGGGGTGCCAACTTCTCATCCAACTAACACCTCCTAGAGCCAAGTTGACACACCTATCACTAGCTCTAGACTTGACGTTCGACGATGATCATTTATGATAGACAAGCCATCCTCTCAAATCGATGTTACACCTGGTCACGGATCAGTGCTTCAAGCATGTGATGGGGATGCGTCATCAGTCCCACCGGTACAACATTATTAACTCCCTCTCCATGGAAATCACAACTCAAAATCTTAATCACACCCTGAGATTTTATTTGTCTCTCCCTATGTTGTATCTCTTTTTCCTTCGTTTTTGGTTCCCTGGTCTCATTTCTAACCCTTGCAGTGTGAACTCTACGATACTTTTCCCCTTACTAGTTACCATTACTCGAGGCCCAGTCTTGCTTTGATCTCGCTTTCTCCTCCTCATTCGAGTCATGTTATTTTTTGGTGCACTTACATGCCTTGTGAACGAGGTTGACCGAAGAGAGCGAGCAACCCCAGCTTGTGTCTCTAGAAATAAGGCATGCCATATTTTCTCCTAGCCATTCCTGAATGCCACTATCAGTTCCATAAACCCATGCAATCCTGCAATATTATTTCAGCCACTTTTGAAGATGTTAATCCAAACTTCACTCAACCATCACCCTCTCTTCCCAGTATTCCTGACCCAAACCTAGTTGTTGCTTCTAACGCCTGCCCCAACACTCCTCCCCATCCTAGTTTCACATAGGTTTAGAGGGCGATTATTTCGGAACTTCACAGGGAAAATGACGAGCAAAAATTTCGTCGGGAATTAATGGAGAAGTTGTTGGACTGATTGATGGATTCAGGAGCAGAAGACCCCCAACAATGCCGCAACGATGAGGAGATTCCCCAAGAAATATGACTCCCAAATGGTCATATTCCTCTAGGCATGCATTTCCTTACAACAATATATCCAAGTAGCTTTCATGGCTAGATCTATTTCAGTTTTGTTAGCTTTTGTTTGGTATGGTAGTCTACAGATCTATGTTTCTGAGTATAATGAACCACCTGAGTTGTTTTTCAAATCATACTATTTAATTATGTCTAGTTTTAGTAGTCACATGACATACTTTGGAACTTTAACACTTAGTGGTGGGGTTGGTTTCCACTATTGGCAGCCTCAACACCAGTGTCACTGATATTTTTTGTATTTTTCAGTTTATAAAAGGTAGTATAATAGCTAGCTTACAAAAAAATAAATATTAGGTGCTCGACATTTAACCAAATCAAATGATATAACTACCTTAACCACTAGATTTTTAAAACCTTCGCTGCTGAAATGTACTAAGAATATTGAATATCAATTGATGAAATTTTTTTCCTCATAATCTATCAAGTGAAAACTATAAATGAATGTGGATTATGACCTTTAGATAAGAATATCACATGCCAATTAATAATGGTAATCAATTTTTTTTTAAGCATAAATTAATAATTAAAGTATGAGTCACAAATATTGATAATCTAAAAGTATGAATTTATGTTAATATCTACCTCTATGTCATCCAATGCATCATTATGAATGTTCATATTTTCTTACAAGTACTTAATATTATTCTTTGTACACCATACTACTAAAGTAATATTGTCATCATATTCATCTTCTTTTTCATCAACTTCATCATCAATATAAAAATGTGTTCTTAGATCTCTTATATTGTTACCGGATCTATTTTCATCATTATGTGTATCATGCATATCATTTCCTACTAGATCATCCAACTCTTGTTCATAGTTGTTTTCATCATTGCTATCCTATGGATTTTGTATATTATCCATGTTGTACTCATGATGAATGGCATTATCTAATTGATCTTTGTGTGAAGACCCACCTCTAGCCATGCAGTGTCAAATTACTAAAGTGATATTGTTTTTTTTAAGAGAAACTGGGAAAAATATATTAAAAGTGTGGGTGAATCCACTGATTTACAAAAGAGGGGCCATTACAGGCCTTCGAGAAGTAGCAAATAAAGTAGAGATTATAACATCTGGAGGATTTGAAAAAAAATAAAATAATAATGGTGCGTCCTCCTTTCCTAAAAAAACTGTTGTGATTGTATTTCACTGAGTACAATCGATAGAAGACACCATTAATACATAACAAGAAAAAAAAATGATAGAAAAAAATTTACAGGGCTCAACTACCCGCCTCTAATTTGATCTATTGATTCTCCAAAATTGCTTCTGGGTGAGACTCATTAAGATCCAAAATTTGATTCACTAAAACTGAATTTTCATTTTTGGATGCTCCCTGATGACTTTCCGACTTGCTTGGTTGATGCTTCACTCCTTCCAGTTGGTCCAGACGCCACTGCATTGCCTCCATGCTACTATGTTGTTCCTCAACATAGCTCCTTTGAGCATAGCTATCATCTTGGAGTCTCTCTATCATGTGCCTGTGTTGGGATAGAGTTTCAAGTTCAAATGTCCTGGTGGAGCTAAGAGCTCCAAGTTGAATTATCATCCTATGACAACCTATGCATTATTCCTCAATTGAATCCTCATCCAATTATCCATAATCCACGAAGAAGTATTTACCACCTTGCGTGTTTGCGAGCATTGGGAGTCTACAAGCTGTGTCCAGAATTTTGGTGAAGCCATTGGGCCTCAACGAGAGGGTAGAGTTGTGGAAAAAGGAGAGAGCGGGTGAATTCGACAGGTACATAAGCCACGGTAAGGACAAAAAAAAGAAATATGTGAAAGGGAAGGTGCAGAGGTGGGTCCAAAGAGTCCAGAGTCCGCAGGACCGTCTGAAACAGGCTCCAAGCAAAACATCAAGACAAGGTGTGGTGACTGAAAAGCAGGACCAAACAAAGAGAAAAATCAAAGCACCAGGAGGGGAAGGACATGACCAGATGAGTCCTCTGAGTTACAATCTGGGTTAGGCATAAGATAGAAGGAGAGAAGGGTGATGAATTCTGGGTGAGGCGAGGAGAAATGAGACTCTGAGGGGAAACAAATGGAAAACTAACGATAAGGGGTGGCCAAAGAGACTTACCTAGACCAATAAAAATATTTTTTCATGCAGGGATGAGTACAGGACATAAATCCCCCATGTTTCATTTAATGGTGAATTCGTGCCAACGAGAAAGGTCACGAAATCTTCCTTGTGCATTTCACCTTTGAACTCCATGTTTCCAGACTTGGAGATGAACCTGGAATCACCTTGATGCTTAAACTATGTGACTGGATTGTCGCACGCCTTATCCATCTACTGCAGATCCTTAAATTCCTGAGCTCCCACGAACATTGAAGGATGAAACTCCTGAGCATCACAAATCATGATGAAACCCGCACTTGATTTGTTAGTCGTCATTGTGCAGTGTTCGATGGGACTTGCCTTCCACCCTTGCCACCTTCTCCTTCTAACGTTGGCCTGCTCCGCATGCCTTAACCTCATATCCCCTCCTAACCTATTGTCCACGCGTCCCCTCCACCTAGTTGTGCATGCGTTGAAGCCCATAAGGGCCCCACCCCCAACCTTTTTCGATTTCCCAATCCACTTGTCCCTGCTTTTGCTGGAACCTCGAGGGACCCCACCCCTGCCCCTTTCCACATGCCCATTCCATTTTTCCATGTATTTGTTAGGGCCCTGACTAGCCCCTTCCCCGAACTTCATGCACTATCTCCCGGTCATGTGGCACATTAGGTCGAGGGGGATAATGCTTCAACAACTTCCATGCTTATGGTTCCAAGTGATTTCCCAATGGATTCATTCGCCAAATTATCTACTAGCTTGTTGTGCTCTCTCATAATGTGGTAGAAAGTGTTACACATGAAATTTTCACACCTAGGTACCTTGCCTTAAGTGTTGTAAAGTGTCATATAAGTGTCTCATACACATCAACACCATGGATGTTAAGCCCTAATATTGTCTCATTACCCCTTAATTGGGGCATATTATATTAGTAATGTTATTTTATTTATGTCGGCTTTAAGCCATTAGTTGTAATTATACCTCCTAGTCTCCTATATATACCAAGGAGACATTTTCATTT
>SNQJ01S0005128.1:210174-223412 GCA_010110895.2 Picea sitchensis | reverse complement strand
TGATCCTTTCAAGATCAAGAGGGGAAAATCTAGGCATTGAAGTTATCTTTTGCTCAAACTTTTTTGGTAAATCGTTGCTTTCCACCTTTCTTGTTTCCTTGAGATGAAATGTCATCACAAATTTTATCATTCTTAAAAGAAGAGAATTGACACGTTTAATTCTACTTATTTAACTTAATAAAATTAAAAATATTTTTATTATAAAGAAAAATGCAAATTCAAACTTCTATATACCATTATATTAATATTATTATATTAATATAATAATAAGAATCATAATTTTACATATCGATTAAAAACAAAATTTCTTTTAAAAAGTGATTTGATGACATTATAAACAAAACTAGATAGAGGCTAAAATGACGGCTAACTAACATGCTTAAAAAAGGAATGCTAACATTTTCCATCATTTATTTATTTTTCTTGAATTAATGTATATTGTACAATGATCCATGAGTCGCCAAATGCACAATGTAAGGTAATGGAGTGAGTCACTCCTTTTTTTTCGGGATATTTTTATGCATGTGGTAGGTTTTTGTTTTAATTTTTAGTGGGATAAAAAAACGACCTATTAAATGTAAATATAAATTAAATATCAAAATGTTAATTAAGCAAAATCAAAGTTTACAAGCAATTTGAACACCTAACAAATTAGAACCTCATTGCTATCAACTCACTTGCATGCTTTTTTATAATTTATCTTAAAAATGAAATTTTAACCAATTATAACCATTGAGTGGGTTATTAGAGATATCTATGTGAACATAGTTAAAAGATTCCATACAATTTTTAAAGTTTCATGAAGACCAAACGATACAATGATTAGTTGGTTTAAAGAGTTAGTGGCCTTTTTTTAAGAAAGCTTGGTACTTACCTTTCGTTTTGTAGAAGCAATCCATTATGAAAAACATCATCCACGAACTAAATTCCATGCTTTTACAACCAACTCTCACAATTTAATTTTAAAATTACACCTTGTCACCTCGCTCAACAACACATAGTATGTGATAACTTTATTGTATATTTTAGTGGTAGAGAACAATATATAAAGTGGAGATCAAAAGTCCCCTTCCCATGTCCCATTTAGTGCAATTCATCCCTTCGAGACTACTAATGTCTATATGTAGCGACCCTCCTTGTATTTGGTTTCATAATGTTTTTAAGATCACAATATTCTAGTTATTATTTTTGTTTTTCTTCTACTTCTTTTTCGTTATAATGATTTAGTTATTAGTCTCTGTCGTAGGCATAGAGGGACTATAGTAATCGATAATTTGTTGATCTCGTATTAGATTGTCCATCGACCACAAATATTTCCATATTATCTATTGTTGGAACCAGGGAATTGAAAACACCGATTTTTATATAATAAAAAGTACCATATTTGTCATGATCTGATTGGACAACGGATTGGAGGTCTTATTGTTGGCTTCGCTATTCCCAATGTTATATATGTTGGCATATCCAAAGTATTTCATCGTATATGGTCTTTTTGAATCATATATTTTCTTATACATTGGTCGAAGGTGGATTAATGCTAGCATTAGTTCGAATCTTTGCTTTAGCATTTTCTACTAGGTAGAATACATTCTCTAGCATGTTACTATGTCTGATTTTTGCTTTATTCTTGCGAGATTTGAGAGAAGAGACATGCCACACTGCATTTTTTCTTAAATGTTTGCACAGGACTACGTTGTTCGACGATTCTGACAGTCTTGAGTGTTTACCTAACAGGTCTAGCAGTCTTAAATGTTTATTGTATAGAGGCGTTGCAATATAGTTTCGTTCCATTTTTTATGGTGTTGTTTGCAGTGGCATTGTGTTGAATTGCTCTCCGGTGGCATCAATGGTTTAGTGGTCGATTCTTGTTCGTTGGTTCGTTCCATGATCCTTGTTCTTGTTTGATTCAACTTTGCAAAGTTGAGGTCCTGCAGTTGCAGTTGGACCTCTTCGTGGTTGTCATTGGTTTGTTGTTCTTCAACTTTGCAAGTTGTTGGACCTGTTGTTGCGGTTTGCAGTTTTTGGGTCTGAGCTGTTGTCATCCCTCGTTGATGGGTAAGTTTTTGTGCCATCGTTTTGTTGGTATTTTTCAATGGTGGGAGTCCCTGCCTAGAAATTCTATTGCAAACCATGTTTCTCTGTGCTCTTAATTTATGTTCCTGGAAACCATGCGTCTTCATATGACGACTGCCACGTCCATAGCTATTTCGAAAAATGCAATGCAAAGGGGTTTTCGAAAAGTAGTTCGGACCTATCAGAAGAGGGAACCATCCGTCGGGCTGTAGACACAGGGAATGGTTTTATTCTGTGGGTCGGAAAACTGCGTCAAGTTGTTGCCTTTGTCCTATCCTTTGTATTTTGCAGAACTTTTTTCTGGCTCTGAGAAGCTTGTAGGATGCACGCCATGAATAGGTTCAAATCGATATTTCTGTTGAGTAAATTTATGGTGTTATTTATTTGCGTCGTTTCTTTTTGTTTGGTTCGCTTTCCAGTCTGAGTTTGTTTTCTTCTTGTCTGCTATGGGGATTAGGGGGGATTGAAGTTGAAAAGAAGAAGGTTGAAAGATACATACAAGGATTGGTACCCAGTTTTGCGCTTGTAGTTTTCCTATTTTGCTTTCCTTTTTTTGTTTTTTCCTACTTTTATTATTTTTTTCCCCTTTTCTCCGTTTTCATGCACACTGAAAGTATCTCTAACAAACAACTTCAAAATGACAGTTCAAAAGATGAAAGAAGTAATAGATGTTGAGTCGTATGAAATAGATACACACTCCATTATACATGACAACAATGACGAGGTTTTGCATAGAAATGGGCTTTTTAGATTGGATGCATTCTTGTATATTGTAGGGGATTTCCTTTTCGATGCATTTTAGGTTCTACTGTATTTCCGCTAATCCTCGACCGACTTGCGCAATGGATTGATAGATTATTTCCTGGGTTGTTTAAAAAATGGCGATGTTGAGGCATTGGAGTCGTATGAATATGAACTGGAATCTGATTTTCTTTGGCAGTTGCATGGAATACATGATGTCCAAACGTATTTTTCAAAGATGTGGTTGTCTGCATCCCCAATTCTGCCTGCACACGAGAGGGGACTTTGGGGAGATACATTTTGTATATGGTGGTTGTCTAACTGGCTTAATATATCAATTGGAATATGGTAATTGACAAGAAAAACAATATATTTACTATTCAACAAAACTACATATGACAATACATATTGCATCTTGTTCCATGATGTCAATGTTGTCAGTAGTCATTATGAACCACTACTGTACAGAAAATTGTCCAAATGAAATGTTGAAGAAGCTCATATTTACTTGTCCCTCATTTGCAAAGACCTTGAATCGCAGTGAAAACGGATTATGCATCGCATAGACTCTCGTGGTTTACAGCTAGCAATAACTATTGTGTCTAGCTGTGGAGATAGTCTGTTCAATGCAATTTGTTGTTTGGTAGCAGCGGAGTTCGATGTGTAGTTGCTAGGACTTTACATTGTACATTCCTTTTGCAATGCAATTATAGGCGGCAACCAATAGGCTTTTAGGTGCTTGCATGAGCACCTTTCGCCATATCTCCTACAAAATATGTCGGCAATTGGAAGTTAGCAAGAATACCTTGTAAACATGGCGCTGTGATATGAAAAAGGGAATGTGGAGGGTTGCAAATTCTGTTTGCAATGGTTGTCTATCATTTTTAGAGTAAATATCCAGGTCTAGTCGGCCTTGCCAGATGGCACTGTCCATTTCTGGTCTATTGATTCAAATTACGATCGAACAATTGACATCCTCTCGTTGAAAATAGATACAACACATATCCATTATGAACCTTTTCTTGGACATATCAGTGGTTCAGGGTTGAATGTCCATGCCAACCAAACCGCATCGAATCTGCATATGTGTCGCATGCTTTTTAGTGAGAATGAAACCCCTCCCGGTTGCGATATGGCCATACAGGGCTTGAACAAAAAAAACCATGCCTGAAGTTCATCACAGTTGTGATGAGGCCATACAGGGCTTAAACAAAAAACATAGAGTAAGTTATCACAACTTGAAAAAAGTTATGCATAAAATTCGTCCCAGTTGTGATGAGGCCATACAACCCTTAAGCAAAAAATGTACACTAAGTTATGACAATTTGAATCATAGTGAAATTCATCCCAGTTGCCATCAGGTCATCGTGCCCTTGTACAAGAAACGTAGAGTAAGTTACCACAACTTGAAAAAGGTCATGTGCAAGAGAAAAAATATATTGTTGCGCTTCCTTTTAGAGAGAAACTCACATATCACAATCTAAAGAAATTTTTTCATGCACAACAGAACAGAAACAGGTACAGTCGCATATTCCAGAATGGTCATGCAACTGTCACATTTCATGGCCTAGAAGCAACACCATGCACTACTACCAATGAAAACCGGCAAACACTTTCTACTCATACTTCCCTACGAAAGAAAAATGCAAGCCAGATGTACATGAAACAAATTAAATACCCTCCTTCCATTGCGTGTGCAATTTGTGAACAATTGAATTTCTCAAAAAACAGTAAGTCTTTCATGCCTGATTTGCAAGCAGAATACCTCCGCTTGATAGCGCACGATAAACCATTTTCCAGTGGCAAAATTTGTCTTCCATGCAAACGGTCGCTTGAAAATGGAAAACTACCACAATTTGCAACCCCTGAGCATATAAGATGTAATACACCACTAGAAGATGTAAGTGCACTTACGAAACTTGAGGAGAGACTTGTGTCTCTGCGAATTGCATTTGCACAAATCAGGCCTTGGGGCTATAAACAACCCCATATGGGCTTAACAAGATCAATTATTAATGTGCCTGTTCAGCTAGATGTTGTGCAAAAAGCCTTGCCACGATTCATTAGCGATACAATGACAATTGTTGTGGCTAAGAAGCTTGCAATATAGAAATGCCTATCAAACAGGCAAAGTGTGTGTGCATGCTGTTATGAGAGCATTAAATGAATTATGTTCCAGAGCCCTATACAAAGCACAAAACATTTCTATAAATGAGAACTAGAACAATGTTCGTGTAGAAGAGGATGCCAACTCTACAGAGACTCTCGAAAATGCTAGTGAATTTGATACAAGTGATGAATCGTAGAATGAAACACCTACTGAGACATTGGTGAATGGATTCACTGATTCATAGTGCATTCGTGACTTGCAAGACAAGATTGTCGAAATTTCACCTACTGAGGGGAAACGTCCACTTGGAATATTCAAGGACAAATTCACTGAGGAAACGAACTTTCCAACACTCTTCTATGGAGATCCGTGTGTCGTTGACATTACAGAACAATTCAATTATCATAAAATAGTCCGATGGGAGTTGCTACATTCAAGCGGTGACTTCTCCTGTCACATAACAAATTTGTTTTTCAAAACAATGCGCATAATAATAGAGCAAGTTCTCTCCTGCATGTGGGTCAGAATAAGAAAAGGCCAGTTACAAGGAAGAAAGTTGTTGGTCAAGGATGTCAAGTACAAAGTAAACCTAGAAAAAATTACGAAATCTGATATTGTATACATAGATTTCAAAAACATTTGCACCTCTCATGACTATTTGCAACAAAACAAAAAAACCATTTTTGCAATGATCCGGCAATTGGGCCCGCCAACATTTTTTGTCACATTTACAAGTGCAGAGCATTGTTGGGATCCATTGGTAGCTATCGTATCTGACCTGCATAGGAATAGGAAATGTACACTTGAAAACAATCACATTGACTACCTCATAAGAAAAGACCCAGTAACATGTACTCGCTACTATAGACATAGCATAAATGCTTTGAGACAATTGATATTCCATGATGAAACGTTTGTCGGAAAAATATCGGACTACTTTTTTGTGACTGGATTCCAGAATAGAGGAAATGAACATGACCACACACTATTGTGGATAGAGGGTGCACCGGTCTATGGAACTGACAACAACTTAGAGATCGAACAATTTGTGGAGAAATACATAACATGCAACACAGATCATTTGGATCCAGAACTTGCCAAAGTTCATAGACATTACCATACAAGAAGTTGTAGAAAACGAAAAAACTTGCATTGCAGGTATAACTTTCCCGTGCCGCCAATGAGAGCTACAAGAATCATAGAGTCACTTAGTTTAGAGGACAATGTTGTTGTTGAGAAATCTAAATCCTTGTTCACATTCTAGAGCAAGGAGAATTTGACGAGCTGATGAGCTTCGATGTGTTCTTGACAGAGCTAAATCTATCAGAATATGAGTACATCAAAGCCATACAATGTACGCTTAAGCAACCAACAATTTTCCTTAAATGAGAACTTTCCCATATTTGGAACAACAATTTCTCCAAGGACATGCCAGTTATGTGGAAAGCAAATACATATGTGCAGTACGTGCTCAATGCATATGCTGCAACGTCCTAATGTACCTCGTATATGACAAAGGTTGACAAATCTATGACAAGTGCATTCAGAAGAATATGCAAAGAACATGAAAGAAGTCATATTGATGCCATACAAATGATACACACAGTTGGCAACACATTGCTTAATCTTCAACAAATGTCTACTCGGCAAGCAGTTCACATTGCACTTTCCCTGCCCCTCACTTGTAGTTCAAGAAAATGTGTCTTCATAAACACATCTCCACTTGAAAAACACACATTTGTGCTTAAACCACCGGTTTTTCTATGACAAGAAACTGACAATTCAGAATATGTGCTATGTCGCTTTATTGTTGATTATTACCTTCAACGTCCATCTGCTATTAGGCATATCTGCTTAGCAGAATTCGTATCACATTACAAAAAAAATGGTGCGCCCATATCAAAAAGAAAAAAACCCTTTGTGATACGGTTTGTCAAATACAATAAACATTCTGACTATGAAAACTATTGTAGAGAAAAAATGTTGTTGTATGTTCCGTTCGATGAACACAAAGAGACATTAAAACATAACTTCTCCACATGGGAGGTTGCATATGTTGCCTCTAAGACTATAGTGCACATCAATGAAGCTAGATTTACCTACAATGTTAATCCAACATGGGGTGATATAGAAATTGCAGTTAATGAGCTAGAAAACCCTGACAATCCTGATGAGACATTCACAAACCGAAAAACAACCAGAACTCCTTGCGAGTCCTATGACTTACAAGAGGATTTGCCTCTTCCTCTAGCAAGAGGAGGTGAAAAACGTATCAATCTTGGTTTTCAAGTCACAAAACATCCTTTCCTAATTGAAAATAATGAATACCACATAATAAGACGTTTGTTGAATTGAGAACAACAAACAATTGTAAAGGACATTGCTCTTAAAAAACGCTTGAACATGAACAATCATGTGCACTTGTTCCTTACAGGTGGAGCAGGAACAAGAAAGACATTCACAGTGAAATCATTGTTCCAAATGCTTATATGAATCTATGATTCAAACAATTCCTTTGATCCTATGAAACCAAGGGGCCTAATAGTTGCATACATAGGGAAAGTTGCATATAATGCAGGTGGAACAACAGTCCACTCTGCATTTTTAATGCCTTTTAACAAGTCACAGTTTCTTCCACTTAGAAAGGAAATGTTGGATACATTGTCTAAGCTTTATGAGGAACTCCAACTTGTCTTTATAGATGAAGCATATTTGATTGGAAGTCGGTTCTTGTATTCCATTGACAACCGACTAAGAAGCATAAAACACGTGCACACGAAATACTTGTGAAATATTGACATGATATTCTGTGGGGATCTTTACCAGGCACAACCCATCCAAGATTCGTTGATATTTGAAAAACCTATTGTTAACATGGAAAAAGTGACGCATGAATTCTGGAGAGACAATATAAAATGCTTTGAATTGCATACTACAATGTGCCAGACAGATGAAATATTCATTGCAATTCTGAATAGAATGCGGACAAACAACCAAACATATGATGACATAACATATATGAATTCGAGGTGCTTGCGGCCTGCACCAACAGACCCAACGTTCCCTTACCTATTCTACACAAATAAGGATGTTGGAATGCATAATAGTTGTATGTTATCGCTTATGCCTGACGATGATATCCTCATCAATTCAATTGACTTGGAAGAAGACAACCATGGTAATGTGCCACGTCATAAACATACAGCCACTCTACCTTTTCAACTTGTTCTCAAATTAGAAATGTTGGTTTAAATATATGCCTATAACTATGATTCACATGATGGCTTGGTCAATGGTGCAGATGGAATACTCAAAGGCTATAAGAAAACAGAAAAACTTGATGTCCTTTGGATTAAGTTCCATGAACCGCATATAGGCAAGTGACAAGCAAGCAAGTTGTCTTATCCATATAATACAAATACTGGAAGTAGTTGGACACCTATTCTACGAATACCAAAGCCAGTATTGACATCAACAAAGACAAGTCGACTGAAAATTCGAAAACAGTTTCCGATTAAACTTCCATGTGCACATACAGTCCACAGATCACAAGGACTAACACCTGATAATGTTGCATTTCAGCCTGTTGGAATTCGGATACATGGACTTGTATACACAACATTGTCCCGTGTCAGAAGCATAGACTCCTTGTATTTACTAAGTCGTCTTACAAAAGATCACTTCGAAGTCAAACATAAAGATGATATTGAAATGGAACGATTCAGGACCACCGCAAAATGGCAACTGCACTATGATTACCAATTCATACAAACAAATTCATCTCTATCAATTATGTCGCTTAACACACGTAGCTTAAATGCACACATGGATGATATACTCAATGACTATGATACAATGCAATCCGATATTTTGTGCTTGCAAGAAACATACATGGCATTATGCATGCAGAACAAAGAATTCCCAAATGACAATTGCATATCAAGTTACATTACACATGGGGTGACGATATTGGTGGAAAAACATGTACCAATTTTGGAGCATATACATATCAAAGAAAAGAATGTTGAGGCGATGCTTGCAAAAGTTTTTTTCCATGAAACATAAATTGCGATATTGAATCTGTATGTTGCTCCCCATGCAACATTCTCCAACATAGTAGATGTTATTTCCAATGCATTGGACCATTTCCATATGAACGAATCCATTGTGCTTGTAGGAGAATTCAATATTGACATGCTACAAAAGAATGGCAGAACAAAAGAATTGGAAAACTACATGTGCAAATACAGTCTCCGCTTTCTTTTGCACAACACAAGCCATCTGCAAAATGCACTTATTGACCATGTGTGGTTGAATGTGCCCATTCATGAATACAATATGTTTATCTTAGACACATATTGGTCTGATCACGATACAATTGGTATTGCACTTGAATTATGAGATATACATCAAACATTTTGCAAAGTCATATTTGTATATTTCAAAGCATATTTGTATAGCTTGTTGCAAAAAAAACAAAAAAAACAAACAAGCAAACAAATTATCCAGCTTCTTAGTTTTCCCTCATTTGTACACATACTGGTCTGGTCACCATACAATTGTTGTTGTACTTGAATTATAAAGTATACATTATGCAAAAGAAACAAAAAAGGTACATCCTTCTAAAAGCTATTTGTTACTCTATTCATCTTATTCTATTTTTTTCATATATGTACATAGTACTTGCCTTTTTTTTTACATGTTAACTTTTGTTCATATTCCTTCTGTTTTCTACTTTTGTTCATAGAAACAAACCAGAAAACTAGATGCTGCAAAGAAATCCTAAGCAGAGATGTAGAGGAATCCATGCAAAGGTGTGTTTTTACTGCCCGTGTTCCATATTAAATAGTTTTCCGTTTACTCTGTCTCTATTTGTTGAAATCATTTGCAATTGTGTTTTTTTTTTTTTTGGTGCCTCCTTCGACACTCCATATATTCCTCTACATTCACTTGTCTCTGTGTGTGTAATACATATCCAATGTTGAGCTCACAAGTTCTGGACCCCGTCTGTCAATTTGTATATCACGGAACTCCGATAGTTGTTTGGAGGACACGAAACAATATAAGTACAATGTTGAGCCACCCAACCCTCAAGTCTGCTTGTCAATTTGTATATCGTGCAACTGTGGTTGTTATTTGCAAGACATAGAACATTAGAGGCCCAGTTTAGAGCCCGCAAGTCCACAATCCAAAAAAGTGGCAAAGTATGGAATAAGGGATCTATACATGCTCTATAACATCTCATGTCCATAGTTTATAAAAGTACATATTTAGTATGTATTGATCGTTTCTCCGAGCCCGCCAGTCGTGGAGTCCGTCTCTCAATTTATATATTGCGAAACTCAATAAAAGTACAATGTTGAACCAGCCAACCCGCAAGTCCGCTTGTCAATTTGTATATCACGCAAGTCTAGGTGCTATTTGCAGGACAAATAACATTATAGGCCCAGTTTAGAGCCCGCCAGACCACAAGTCTGCGATCTAATAGAAGTGCAATGTTAAGCCATCCAGCCAGCAAGTCCACTTGCCAATTTGTATATCGCGCAAATCTAGGTGCTATTTGCAGGACACAGAACATTAGAGGCCCAATTTACAGCCTGCAAGTCCGCTTGTATGGAATAAGGGATCTGTACACATTTACTATGTATTGCTCGTTTATGGGAGACCGCCAGCGCTGGAGTCTGTCTATCAATTTCTATATCGTGGAAATCAGTGGAGGTGCAATGTTGAGCCATCCAACCCGCAAGTCCGCTTGTCAATTTGTATATCGCGGAATTATGGGTGTTGTTTGTAATACAAATGAGTGTACAATATATATACACTTGTTCTCATGAACATACAACCACTCTACCTTTGCAACTTGTTCTCAAATTAGAAATGTTGGTTGAAATATATGCATGTAACTATGATTCACAGGATGGTTTGGTCAATGGTGCAGATGGAATACTCAAAGGCTATACGAAAACAGAAAAACTTGAAGTCCTTTGGATTAAGTTCCATGAACCGCATATAGGCAAGCGACAAGAAAGCAAGTTGTCTTATCTATATAATACAAACACTAGAAGCAGTTGGACACCTATTCTGCGAATATCAAAGCCAATATTGACATCAGCAAAGACAAGTCGACTGAAAATTCGAAAACAGTTTCTGATTAAACTTCCATGTGCACATACAGTCCACAGATCTAAAGTAATGTGTTGGCTATTATGCCTTTTCCGCCATGTTGTTGTTCTTGTCTCTAATTTATTGTGATTAATTTCTTCAATTGGTATCAGAGCAAATATAGTTCTTAAGGGCCTGGTAATATTGAGATCCATGGTAGTTTCACCATGGAAGATGAGGTGCAACAAGAGCATGCAGCCAAAGAGGAGCAATTAGCACACAAGCTACATCATAGATGAAAGAGTAAATTGATTAATTGTATTCTTTGGATATGGATCAATCTCTCCTGAGATTCTTTTGTTAACCGACATTTCCTCATTAAAGGTGAAGATCGAGCCGTGGTTTTAATGGATCGGTCTTGAAGGACAGTTTATCATTGTAGAATGTTGTGTTTCAGAGGTTTCCATGATCTTGCATTTGTGGGTGCGCTTGCAGGAAGATCTAAACATTTATAATGAAAATTGTGTATTCTTTCTTGGCGGGAGATCCATGTAGACATGCATGTGGATAGATGTGGAGGTTATTGGATCTGAAGGAGATCGAAGGTTGCAAAAACAAAAGAATAAACAATATGTGTACTTTTTTAATGGATCGGTTTATGAAGCTTTAGATCATGTCGAAAGCTTTAGATCTTATATCGCTGCTGGGCAACCCTGGGAAGCTATAGTGGCTGCCGAAAAACTGCTTACTGCTCGCTGCCACGCTGTATCCACTCTGGGACGATAGCTTCATAGGCCTGCTTGATTTTCGGGAGAGAAAAGTCATCTGGTACTGGACGGATTCAGAGGTTTCCCGGATTGTTGGGGATGTCAAGGTGTTTTTGGATGCAGTTTCTATGGAGATTTCATTGCAATATTTGGTGAAACGAACACACAACCTTTTGAACTGAGATGTGAGATCTGGTGAAATAATTTTGTGGAGAGAGTGTATGCAGTTGGAGCTGAGACATCAAAGTCCAGAGACTTTGATCAAAAGCATCATCACAATAGATTTGATCGGAGCGCAGAGGACACAGAGGTCAAAACAATAGATTTTTGAGGAATCTAATGTACAACCTGTTCATTATCCTGTTGAATGTTAGCACAGCATCAATTTTTGGCTCGGTTCATTCTAACGCAAATGATTCATCAATTAGATTTATTGAAGGCAGTGTTGGGCGCAATACACGGATTTCTCCACAGATTCACAGTTTTTTGAGCTTCAGATCTAGATTCACAGTTTTTTTTTTGAGACTTTGACGCGAATTTTCGAGATCAGATCTAGATTCACAGTTTTTTGAGCTTTAAATTGAGCTTTTCTTCTTCATGGTTTTTGGGTTTCTGCTGCAATTTGGAGCAGAAAACATGTTGTTTGCATATGGAGATAAAATGACGACCTTCGCGAAGGAGAGCGAGTATGGATACGTTTGACAATAATGGCTTGAGATCCAGGACCTTCCGTTAACTGTTGGAGAATAATGGCTAAATTCTATATTTTGAAAAATATTTTTTTTATAGTTGAGTAGTTTTCAGATCTGCGTTGGAGCAGCGATCTGGTGCGTGGAGAACTCATTCATCGAAGCGCCAAAGTCATAAGACCATTATCTCAATCTGATGATGATAAATGTTGACACTTATCATGGAAAATAGCAGATCAATTTTTTTCTGATTAAGTCTCTCTGGTAGACAGCAGATGGTGGCGCAGTTTTCAAGTTTGGGCGGATTGTTTCCTACGAAAAGTATGAAAATAAAATCCTTTTTATTTCAAGAATTTAAAGAGAAACATATTATGCATATAAGACAAGTTTATGCTTGAAAGAGAGCTTGGAACATTTATCAAGAAAGATATTAGGATGACTTCATTGTATTTTGACACACTATTGTGATCACAAGGAAATCCATAATAAAATAGATTATTTTTTGTTCGTGTCCTAGATCCGCCTGAAATTGACTAAGGGGATCTTAGGTACACCTTGTGCTTGTGTGATGGTGGTTTTCTTATGGGTTCTTTATGTGGTGATTTATGTCTAGTCTTGACATAATTATTGATCATTTAATACAACACACATGAAGTTAAGGAAATTCAAGCACTCAGTAAATGAAATTCAAGCACAATGGAGCGCAAGTAATCAAGAAGCAGCGAAGATATTAAATTAGCAATCATATCAGCAATG
>SNQJ01S0005128.1:135978-158945 GCA_010110895.2 Picea sitchensis | reverse complement strand
ATGTTCCAGTGTGTGAACAGTGTGTGGCACCCTTAGCCCTTCGTTGAACCCTTGAGGTTAAGGCTCTGTTGTGTGGACAGATCCTAAGGGTTTTGGCACCCCTTCTTCTCTGTATAATGTGTGGAGAGGCTATCTAGCCAGCGACCCTCTTGCTGAGGTAATTTTGTGGGTGCCATTTTGCTGTAACACCTAAGAGCTCAGTACTGAGATAAGGGTTTATACACAGTTCAGTTTTCTGATCTAAAAGTCTCTTGTGTAAGGGTTTTACTGTGTGAGGGTTTGGGCATTTATTTACCTTTGTTGGGATTGTGTTTTCTCCCTGTGGCCATATTGCTTGGTGGCAAGAAAGTTCCTTCATTCTTTGGTATAGAGATCCACCATAGATCTATGGACTGAACCTTTGTCTGAGCATACTAAACTGGATCTACACCTACTGTGGTTACTGTGCTATCTTTGAGGTAAGTTGGTTGTACCAGGTATGTATCTCACTCATCTCCTTTAGATCTGATTTGATTCTTATTATAGAACTGTCTAGCATTGAGTAGATCTCAAGAAATGCTTTGAATACATAAGGTTTCAATGGTGAAATGATTAGAGACTAAATAGTTAGATTTGAAATCTGTGTTTTAGTCTTATAGATCTATTGTTATGTTTAGATCTGTTCACTGCTACATTAGATCAGAGCTTTATCTTTAGATCTGAGTTTCTATTCATATGTGATCAGAGTTTTCTCTTAAGTTGTTGCTGTCCTTCATAGATCCACATACTATGTGTTCTCTCTCTGATTGAGTTACAGATCTAGTTGTTTTTGATCATTGAAATTTAAAAGAGATCACTGTTTTGTAAATTTACCCTAAAACTAACAGATTGGTCTGGTACCTCCAATCTCACTTCGATGATATCGTTTGAACTCCCATGGGGGGAGGTTGAGGGGAGATCGAAGGTCTCACCACTCTATGGTCTGGAGTACTTTGGAGCTTTTCCTGTCTCTTGCTACTTTGATTTGATGGAGCAACATGAAAGTATGAGGTGATCTTCCTAGCAGTCCCATGGCGGGGTGGGGCATGCACAAATTGAGATCTGTGGCTAAATATCTGGTTGATGAAGAGGGCTAGGGATCTTTGATCGCGATATCGAACTGTCTCTTGCTGCTTTGATTTGACGGAGCAACATGAAAGTATGAGGTGATCCTCCTGGCAGTCCCATGGCGGGGTGGGGTGTGCACGAATTGATATCTGTGGCTAAATATCTCCTTGATGAAGAGGGCTAGGGATCTTTGATCGTGATATCGAAAGAAAGTGGCGAGGGTTCTCCTAGAGTCCCTGCTATTGCAGGATTTGTACTTGTGCAAAGCCCCCCACAAGATCCCCAAACCTTGCGTATTTGTACTTGTGCAAATCCCTCCACAAGATCCCCAAACCTTGCGTAACTACAGAAGAATCTACCACCTTCGCCTAAGTAGAGACTTCCCTTGTTTTAGTGATGGAAGAGGTCCACCACGAGGGAGGCTTCCATGGTGACCTCAAGGGATCAAATAACAAGTTTAGTAGTCAAGCGTACTGCCCCCTATCTTGATCACTAAATGGTTGGTCTAGGTCAGAGAAAGAAAAGAGGTTTGAAGATGATTTGGTACATGCCCAGAACAAGAATACTTTGCAGTATAACAATTTCCAAGCTAAAGTATGCAATAAAGATCTCTTTCATACACTAGACAAGTTAGATTGCTATAGCTGTTGCAAATTGCAACAATAAACAAGTCTTATAATAGTAATAAGTAATTTGTAACAACAACAATAAGAAGTGCTCAAAAATACCATAATTGACCATGAAATTTAAGCACGCAACCAATAGAACATTATCCAATTGTTAAAAGTAATTTTTGGGTGAGTTAAGCCACCTTTTGATGAGTGTATGCAGTAAATTAATGTGATTTAGATGGCTGTAGCAAACCTCTTATAACAACAACAAATTATTTAGTGAGTTTGCTAGGGTTAGAGTTAGTACAATTAGTAGGATGCTTGAGAGTTTTGAGAGAGAGACAGTTTATCAATCAATTCACCAAGAGAGTTGCTTCAAGATTAGTGCCTTTCTAAGGTATGGAGTCTTTCAATGCAACCAAGCTTGAATGTTGGCCTACTTGAAACCAAGAGGTGGGATCTAAACCCTAAGGTGCAAGCACATTTGGGCCTTAGGTCTTAGGTCTTGAGGAGGAGGACTTCTAGGGTGCAAGCACATTTTGGCCCTAGAAATCGTTCCTCCCTTCTTGTAGCTTCAACTAAGTCAAAGATCAATTATCTAGGGCTAAAATCCTAAAGTACTAGCACTTTAGGGCTTTAGGGTTCTAACCCTAGCAAGGACAATTAACCAATTCTAGAAAATATAACCTTGTGAGAGGAAGAAACACTTATGTTCCTCTCTTAGGGTTTCTTTTTTTGTTTGTTTGTTAGTTTGTCTGTGACATGTGGGACTAACCTGTGGCTAAGAAACCGCGACTCAGGGGCATCTAAGCCATCAAAATCACCCGGGGATCGCACCCGGCCTGAGCCACACCAACCCTTAACATGGCTGGATTTTTTGTCCCCGCAAGTTTCGAATCGGTGACTTTAACATCACGGAGTGCCTTAACAACATACTCCGTCACCGACTGTCCTACACCTCGGGGACTCCTGTCTCAGGGTTTCAATAAACAAGACTTCTTGCAACAAAATAACAATTTCACCATAAACATTAATGGCATAAACAAGAATTGAAGAAATTTACTTACTTCATCCAAGAAACCAAGATAATTTCACCCTAATTGCAGAAATATCTATCCAAAATTAGGAAACCATCCATAAAAGATCCTCTCCAAGCATAACGCATTGCTATTTGGGACGGGGTGAGCAATGAAAGAGTAGAGCTCAAGTTTGGACTGACTTTTGTTAGTCCTTTTTTGCTATCATTCCTTTCTTTCTTTAGCATCATTTTCTTATTCTTTTATTAGCAACGCCATTCAACCTCTGGGCCTTCAACCCCTTTTCTCATGAGAGAATGGACCACAACCCATTGCCGAAGTTAGTACACTATGAGAGGCTCCAAGATGGAAAGTGTTAAGTATGGTGGGGAACAAAATGTTACCCTTGTGAGGGCCCCCCAATAGTACCTCTTTTCCCTGGGCAGTGACAACACGAGACTAGGGCATAGAAGTTGACCACCAAGGTGAAACAAGGCAACTGACACAATTTCCCAAACCAGTGATCCATTATCCAAGTTCAACCAAAGATCCTCATCCACATGCCCAACAAATTAAGCACAACACTTTGCATGAAAGTACTAACATACCTCATGGTGATGATGGCTTACCATCTCCCATACTTTGGGTTGCTTGGATATGACGAACATTGGTTGACCTGTAGTTGTAAAGGTGAATGAGGGGGGATGATGTGCTGCCATCTTTGGACATGCTGATCATCATCATGGTCAGGATCATGTCCTCCATTGTGGGCCACGAGACATGTTCTCCTCTAGTTACCCCTAGGCATGGGGGGTAATAGTCCCTATAGAGGTAGTGGTAGTGTTGTCTGATCATGTAATAGAAGGGGTGCCTGAAAATGAGGTGCGTCTTTGTCTCCGTCTCTTGTAGGTGGCACATCTAGTAGATCCTCTCCGAGTGGGGAATATGGTGATCGATCTCCACATGAAGTCTACGAGAGCTAACCTCGAACTGGCTCAGAGGGATCTTGAGTGAATGCATACAATGTTTACGTGTATGTGGGAGGGATGATGATGCCATCCCATAACTCCAAGAAGTGGTCAAGGTAGAAAGACTTCTTCAAGTCTAGGCTCTTCGAAGGTGAGGTCTAAGTGACTTGGATGTACAATCTATAATGTCCTCTTGGATGGATTGATTCAGATCTTGTCTAATCAACAAAAGATGGCTGGGTGCGTCTAGAGAGTACCTGGAGAGGGGAAGGCACTCTAGGAGATGGTCATCGACATAAGAAGTTGAGAGGCCTCTAAAAAACAACCTCATGCACGACTAGTGTGGCAATCTGAGGCAAGGGTCTCTAAGGAGGAGAGCGCAAGGTAGGGGTACCTCTCTCTCTTGGAGGTAGGAATCCCCAAGGGTCCTGACTCTCTCTCACTCGGAGGTAGAGTCCCCAAGGGTCCTGACTCTATCTAAGAAAGAGACCAGACTAAATATAATCTTGAGGTGAAAGGGGGTGTTACTCTACTTCTAGGGGTAAATTAGAGGAGAAAATTTTCTCCTTGATCCACATTTCAGATAGCAGATCCGATGATGTTATTTCAGACTCTCCACAGACAACAGCCTAGATGCCTCCCATCTATGCTCAACTTAGCTCACTCATAAGATATGGTGCTATACACACTCAGATGCATCATCCTAATACTTCATATCAAGTGATAATGTTAATACTTGGGGCTTGAAAATGGTGATCATGGGTTGATTTGGACAATGGATCATGATGCTTTGAAGTTGTGCTTTTTGCCTTGTCTCACCTTGTTGGTCATTATCATCTTCTAGTCAAGTGTTGTCACTTTTGGGCAAAGTTGTACTACTGGAGGGCCTTAATGGGGGTAACGTGGCCATATCCCTTACCATTTCTAGAATTTCCATCTATCTCCTATCCATTGTCCTTTATTTTGGGCTGGGTGTTATATGTATCCCAAAAAGGTCTTGTGCCACATAATCCCATGAGAAGAAGGGGCTAGAAAGCCTGAGGTTGATGCAACTTTATAAAAAATGATATAGAAAGAGCAAAAGCCCCAATTCAAAATGTAGGGAAAAGAAACAAATAAGAAAACCAAAGTATTAAAAACCAAGAAAAAAAGAGAAGCATGAGCTCTACCCCTTTGCTAAGAGGCCATCACCCCAACTCCTATGTAATGAATGCATATCTTATAAAAGGACTTAGCAAAATAAATGTCAAAAGCCAAAAGAGGTCAAAGCTATAAAGAAAAAGACAAATCGAGGTTTGGAAAGACACAATGTCGAGGAAAGGGTATCTTGTTGCTTAAGCGCTCCCTCTACAAATGTGCTCATGAGGACAAATTTTATACATGGCCTTACATGTCAATGACATTCATTCCATGAAGTAAACCCCAATCCATACCATTATCATTGGACATACCCCTTGATGGGTGTCCCTGGGACGTACCTCTTGGTTTGGGTACTAGCACACTTAATAGCGGGTAATAATTTTGTAAGCTAGTGTGAAGTTTGAAGAGGATATTCGGTGAGATCTATCTAATCACTTTTGTATGAACATGACTCACTTTATATGTTGTGTACCTTGACTCCAGTCTTCATGATGCCTCTTGGGCCACATGAGCCCCCTCAGACCAATCCAGATTCTCATCCATGACACCTAATCCCAAAGGTAAAAGGCCCATTGAAGGCATGGGAATATTGTGTTCGAGTGGTTCCAGATGATGACCATCAAGTAAAGTGCAAATACTGTTGAAGTTTGAGTAGCTTCGGAAGATATTCTTATTTTATTTGTATTGTATTAGACCAAGTCAAAACCCTAAAGAATAATATTATGTTGTATTTGTAAAGTCGACTCTATTGTGCCTTTGTAAAAGTCAAATGTAAATTAGAAAGTGTCAATTGTACAAGTTGACCTTGACCTAATTACAAGGTGATTCAACTTGTATTTATAAGAGGCTAGGCGCCTCATTTGAAGAATACACAACACAAGTTTTCTCTCTCAAGGAAAAGTGCGCAAGTCTTAGGAGGAGACGCAATTACAGAGTAAGGTTGTTTTCGTGGAGGGTTTTGGTTATCTTTTGGAGACCCATCTTGGTCTAGTGGTGCACTACCCTATTCTGGTTAGGGTTTCTGGTCTATCTTCTGTTTTGTGAGATCTCTCTTGGAGAGAGACGTTGTACTTGTTGACGAATCTATATTGAAGAAGCTTTGCTGGGTTTTTACCTTGGTGCACCACCGATGAGGGAGGAGGCCTTCCTTCTCCTTCTATAATTCTACCATGTTGAAATGGCTAGAGACCAACCAATTGGCTTTTGTAAGCTCCTCGACCATGTACGCCAAATGTGTCCACTCTTCAATTCATATTCAATGCATGGATATTGGCCACCCTTGAAGTATGGTCTTCAAGACTAAGTAATATCTACACTAGTCTTTTGAAGGGATTTGCAATTTGGCACCCCACTAGTAAATAGATGCAACAAGCTTGTGCAAGAGAAACCTAGCTAAACATCCTTTTACTTTTTTGTATGTCATGGAAAAAGCATTGGAACTAAGCCAGATAAGTTGCAGTGGTTCTAAACAGACACGTGTTACCATAACTTCTTGGAGATAGACTAAATCTTAACTTTGGGGTCCTTTAACCGTCCTTGTTCTGTGTGGGTCAATAAGACTTTGAACATTTCATGGATAAAACTTCATGTGAAGGGAGGGTGGGAAGTTACTTATCCACTATAATTATTGTTATCCACATCCATCCCTTTGATGCCCTCCAAAATTTCAAAAAGACTGTAGGTTAGAATTTGCATAGGTGGGAAAATTTATTAAATGTCCTAAGCTTTCTGGGTGGAGGTTGACCTTTTCGTGTTTGAGTCTCCATATGATGATTTAAGTGAGATAGAGGTGATCTAGGTCCCTTGATAGTGTTTGAATGAGTTTCGTCTCTTTGAGGATGAGAGGTCGCACCCTTTGGTGCAACTTGTAAATGGCTTTTGGGGTTTGTTGTGAATCTGTGATAGGCTTGGGTTGAAAGATAATGGGGGACTAAGACTGAGGGGGCTTGTTTGTTGAGGAGCCTTTCCTTGTCAACAATGGCCAACCATCATGGTCGGCTTCTAGTGCCAAGGAGGCTTGATTTTCCTAGCAAGCTTGTGGTTTGGCTAGTGCTAAGGGATTTTTCCCAAAAAAGGATAGTCCTTGATATGATGATCAAGCCGTTGGTAGAGAAAGTAGGTATTTGAGATATTATTGGAGGGAACTATTTGGTGGATAATCCTATCCCAACCTAGATATCAATGTGCTCTTTTAAATCATTTGAAAAATTTATTGAACAAAGAGTCTACAGTTTGTCCTTGGATGGAACAACCTTTCTAACTCATGGCAAAGAAACTTCCTTATGGATTGAGCTGGCCTATCTGTAAAGTGCCAAAACTGGAATGGCTAGCCAAAGAATTCCACCTAAACAAGGCAGTGGAGCTTAGTAGACTTCTTTTGCTGGGAATTTTGCTATCGAGTGGGAGAAAACAGCCAACGTATTATGATAAACCCATGGTCCATGTTGCCTTACATGCAACTTGCAGCATCTTAAGTAAACATAAAAATTCCTTTGGTCATGTTACGGTTTCCTTTGACATGCTAGCTGAAAAGCTCCTATGACTCTCTAACCCAAGCTTTGATGTCTTTGAAAGGGACCCTACCTATAAAGTTCCCAGCCACAGCATGTTGACAGTTGCACATACTCATAATGGGCATCATGATATTGATCAACATAAATTTTAACAATGGGTTTTAATGTGACATTTAAGAGTTATCTCGTGATAGGCTTTTCATACAAACTTGCTTTTTGGTGCCATTCTCCTCAATGGCAGTTGCAGAATGAACAACACAAAGTTTGGGCCACATTTAGGGCCCTGCTGCTCTGGTGGGAAATGCCAAAAGTTAAAACATAGGACAAACAACTAATGCATACACAATGCAAGAGATAAACATGCAACATTATAGATTGGTTAATGGTGCATAAAGGTGACAAGACTACATGCAAAACCTGTTAGAGCCCCGAATCTCCCTCTTTTGTGACCACCTACCTAGGAGCCAAATCTGTTGGAATGGTAATTAGGATCATATCTCTTGACTCCATGCACACTTATTATTCCTCGACCAACTCTGTCTCACTGTCATTTCCAAACATATAACTTTGGGTGCATTTACACTCAACTTAACCGAGTTACTTTTACATGAATGTGAAACTCTTGGCAGTCAAGATACATTTTGTGATTAATTTGCATTATATTTTTAAGAATCAAATCCTAGTTAATGAGAACAAGTACCACAAAGATTATAAGGGCGTTCATTTATGTCTCTTTGCTACAAGTACTTAAGCTGTAAACACTATTGGACAAAACCTGGACTCTTTCACCCCTTTTTATTTTATTCACTTGTATGGATAGCTTGTTATTTGAATATCATTTGGCCAGGGAGGACTAACCAATCACTTATGTTATTCTTAATGTAGACTATATGCATACATTATGCTAACTTTTTAATGTATTGCTCATGTATACATTAAAGTTTAACTTTAAACTGATTAATTCCTAACCCCACTAACATGATATAACCCAACCGATACACTGCAGAAGCATCATTCTTAGAATCATAGTGTAATACAATGTTGCCAATCTTTAGTTGCTTACCACTTGCCTGGCTTGCAGTTTGGATTATCAGAATTTTTAACCTAATCTAGGTGATTTTGCTAAACTTAAATCTGCTCGAGGTTCTGTGGTCCAGCTTGTCTATATTTTCTTGATTGGTTATGAATATGTATCTTTATTTTATTTGGTTAAGGAATTGGGAATACTATATCATTGTAATACAATTTCCTTTTAGGGTGTGGCAATGCTATAATTTAAAATTTCCAAATCTGTTTGTTGTTTCTAGCACCATTTCCTACTTTTCAGTAGCAAAATACTAGCTTCTAACTTTCTTTTCGGAAACTGCAGTTAATTTCATTTCAAGTTAAAAGAGACCCAGTAGATAGGAAGGGCCATATAAATGGATAAAGTTTCCCCATAGCTTTTTATAATAGTCTATTGTACTTTTATTGTGCAACATAACACTTTGAGAATTAAAGATTAAATGTCAAGATCTCAATAAATGTATGAGAGGACTACAATCTTTGTGCAGGTCTGTTAGCAAATGTCATGGCATTTAGTAGGTCCAAGTTTCCAACCCATCATCATTAGTCATTAAAGTCTTCCATGGGGTTTGCATGCACGGTTACTAGCACAATCACTTGCCAAATTGAAGTCCTTTCCATGCAGGAACCATTCTAGCGTAGTACTGAGCAATATAAATATACAGCAGTAACAGCACATGTCCAGCCTACTTTCAGTGCAATTATATGCCTTTAATGTTGGTGTTTTGATGTGCCCCTTTAGCAGAAGTTTACTAGTCAGACTGCAATTATTTTATCATATTCTTGATTCATTTATGCATAATTTCTTCTTCAATATTATATTTATGTGGGTGTTGAAGATTTGTATAAACAATTTTTTTTAGCTTTGAGCTATTCTGGACCCTGGTATGTGTGGCACATACTCGACTTCTTGTGGATTAAGCTTGCCGTCTACATGTATCTAATGTTGGGTTGCATTCTAAATCTGAAAATATCAATCCTATAAAGAAGTTTCGAATAGTCGGCTCTGAAATAAACTCATAAACGACATTTATTTTATAAAAATATGGTATAAGGAAAGGACTAGGATGGTTAGAAGCTTACCTTGTCCTAAAAAATGTACATAGTTAGAAAGTGGTAGAGCTAAGGAGGTTGCATGGACTCAATAACATGAGTTTGCGTGGAGTGTTTTAGGAATTCAAGTAACGGATACTAGTATCATATACCATGAAAAATAAATATTTTCTTAACTGTTTTTTATATATTCCAGATATTTGTCAGGCAAAAGAATCGTAGCTCTTCACGTGCACCGGAAAACTCTATAAAGGTAATGTTTGTGATTTTGCACCTTTCTGTCTTGGACAAAACTTTATGCGTTTGTATTAGTTCATTGCTTACTTGTTGTGCCATATAGTTCATTTCCTTTCCTCTGTATTATTATGTAGTTTTGTTTGATGAACACCTCCAGGGTTTTCACTATTTCTCTTTAAAGTAGAAAGATTTTGAAGGTCAACTTGTATTCAATCTAAGGAAAAAGGAAGCTAGTTGAAATGTAGATTGCTGTTTATGTGAGCTTGACTTTTGGATTTAGTTCATGGTGGCTAAGTATGGTTTTGATTGAATTAGTGGTGATTTTATGTTGAAATGGGAATTTTCAGAATTTTGCTTTATTGTCTGGAAGCTTTGTCTCTCAACAAAAGACTTTAGTTTTGTTTGTTGTGAAATTGATTATGCATCGCATGAGAGATCAACAAAAAAATATGAAACGAATATTTTATTAACAGTGGGGAGTCCAAGTACATTAACATTGATTCTCTTTTATTTCGTTCATAGGTAGTTGCATGACCCAACTGCCTTTTCTCAATTACACCTATTAAACTTAATGTCTATCACTATTAAATATTAAAGCCACTTATATAATGTACCTTTATAACATCTCATTACATTAGGTCATTTTGGAGCGCAATACTCCAAAAGTGGCTTTAATAATTGTGTTATTTAAGGAACATGCTTAACATGCAGCATGTAATCTAAATCTTAAGTGAGTGTGAGAAGTAATCTCAACCACAGATCACTTTGGAGAATAGAAATAGATTGCAACTCATGATTATAAAAGCAAGGCTGGGGTAAAGGAGAAGTCATTTTTGATGAGAGCTCGAGGTCGAGAGACTTGTGTTGAGGGAGTCGACACAGATGGTTGTTGTGTGAGATACACTTGTGAGAGACTTTTGTGAGAGACCAAGGTCGAGGATAATGAAAAAGGACTTTTGCTAGTGTGAGGAGTGTGGGAGCAAAGCAGGACTTTTGCTTGCACTAGAGTGAGGAGATCTCATAGGTCGGGTGAGGAGATTTCATTCAAGTGTTGATGATCAGTGGGTTGGATCACAAAGGACCGTGATGCAAGATCTTGGATAGGTGGAGAAGGACTTCCATCTAGAGGTCATACAGATCAAGGAAGAGAGAGAGCAGAGGCAGCCGCATGTGGGTTTCAAAGGACAGAAGCCACATGGAAGAATCAGATCGTACACAGCTTGTCGTATAGGTTTTCTTTACGGATACACGATTCACAATGTAGACAGTCGCATATTTGCGCGGTTCACAGTGGGTTGAATTGCGTATGCCTCGGGAAACATGTTGGTATAGGGTCGTTCAATAGCATATGAGTTGCCAGGTTTGTCTGCAGTGTATAATTCTCTCAGTGGGCCATTTTCCCTGTTATGGGAGCCCTGATTTGATCTTAATAAAAACATCATTGGACTGGTTTGTTTTTTCAGGGGTTTATACTAGGAAATATTGGTGTTTATGTGTGCTTGATTTGGTTTCCTTGTTTATGTTTCCGCTGCATGTTTAGTTGATTTCAATTGTGCTTTTAGTAGATAAAGTGATTTTATTTTGAGCTTACTGTCGGGTGTTGAGTAGAGTGGTAAAAGATCAACATGGTATTAGTGCATACCAAGGGTTGAATCCGCTGGAAAATCAACAATTTTCATGTTTGTATCTTAGTCTAAAACACGAGGTTGTTGTTTCTAGAGCTTCAATGGTGCTTGTACATGGGAATGTTAAGAGGTGAGTGAGTGAATTCGAATTAGAATGGGAAGATTGTGCATGAGTATGGAGGAGGTTCAAATTTCCATGAGATTGTGGTCTCTTACACTTCCCCATGATGATTGTACCCACTGTTAAAATATTCGATGTGCTCGTTTTACCATAGACAATATCACTATTGTCACCCAACCATAGGCAGGCAACCACACTCGAGCACCATAACCTTTGTTAGATAGAATGATTCCGGAAGCAACACTATAACCAACAGATAAACCCTAGCTGCTAATTGCAGCGACAACTCAAGACAAGTAGAGCGCTCCTTCTCCAAGGATACTGCACAAGAGAGTCTCCATATCCACAGAACAAGTACCATACACAACTGCAGTAGCTGCAACTACACTACTCTCTCAAACTTGCGCGATACTTAGCAAGAATATCACCAAGAGTATCAACAAGAATATCACCAAGAGTTTCACCAAGAATACCACCAAGAATATCACCAAGAGTTTCACCAAGAATATCACCAAGAGTTTCACCAAGCATCACCCTAGAAGATGCGCCTTCCTTGTATGCCACTGCAGCTCCAAACTTGCACTAAACTGGCCGAGAGAGTGAGTGTGGTGAGTGAACAAATGAGCCAAGACGTCCTCTATTTATATTAATTTGTCCATTGACTTTTTTGGCTAGGCCGACCTGACTTTTTGGTAATTATATTCTAATATTATTTATTCTACTAGGCCGACTTGTCTTCTAGGGTTTTTACACATCTGTTTAGGGTTTCTCTTGCTTCCAGAATATTCTATTCTAGCCAAAGGTTACACATGGAGGTCAATACCTCCCGCAACTACCGTAACATCAACACCCACCTCCCATGCTTTCATAAGTATGTAAGGTAGACTTCCTCATCAACCACCACATGCATTCAATGATTGATTTCTAAGCCAAAGATGGTGGATGAGATTTAAATAATGCACATGATAATAAGGTAGGAGTTAGGAAACATGGGATTATTTCTCCCCACCTTAGCCCCCCTTTCCTCTCGCACTATAGTAGACTTATAGCCCCTCTTGTGCTCCTCGTGGCTATCTTGGACCTTTATATTAATTTTCTAAATAATATTTACATATCTTGTGCATACTGTGTATATTAATTTTCTAAATAATATTTATATATCTTGTGCATACTGGAAGGCCTAATTTTAATGTCCCCCACCTCTTACTGAAGAGGTATTGAGAAGACTCAAAGGCCTAGGCATCCCCACTAGGCAATAGTCTCACACTTTAAGGGAAGTTGGCTCAACCAAACCAAAGTTATATTATTAAGTTGACTTGATGAAAGGTGAAAAGAGTTAAAAGATAACCTGTTTATGAATAGAGATTGAGTGTTGAGTTAGTGCCAACCCAGGGGGTTAATTAACTCAACAAAGAAATAGAAAAAAGTATAAAGGGAAGGCTAGGGCGCACTTCTTGATCATTCTGGATTTCAGATTTTGCTTGTTGATGCTCTTGAGCATATACTTTTGAGGGTTTTGATATTACAAACCCTAGTGAGCGCCTCGCTGGTGAAAGATTCCACTCACTACCCAAGCTCGGGTCTTGGGATGGGAAATACTCCACCCACACCATTCTACAGCCTTCATCTATTCAGGAGGGGACTAGCGTGGCTGCATCGCCATTTGGATCATCAGGCTTCACACTTGAGTTTTATTATGTGGCCACCTCAATCGCTGGAGGAAGAGTTCATCTAGCCAGGGAAGTTTTATATTTTCAGCATTGGTTTTTGCTTTGCAAGCCTCTTGCTCATCGCTTTGAGGGCTTCTTGAGGAGTTACTGTCCCTAATATTTCATCGCAGTTGGGACGATTGTGGGGAAGGGTACGACTGAGATTCAACACCTCAAATGAAGGCTGTACAGGGATCACCTAGCACTCCTCTCTCTCAAGTGTTGTGGATGCTCGATCAACCGAGATTTCTAAATGATTCAAGCCCTCCATTCAGCCTAGGCTGCACACACATATTCGGTTTCAGAGGGCTGCACTATCCTAGGGTTTCAGCTTGAGGAGGAAGCCTTGTTTGAGCTCCATACTTCAGAGGAAGGCTTCTATTGCCTTGATCTATATTTAGGATGAGTTTGAAAACATTTGGGGGTATTCATATTCAAGAGGGTCGAACCCTTGGTGTCCTTTGTCTTCAACAGTCAGGCCCAGCTATCATCGTGGTCACTGGGGCTTAAGCCGAGGGAGGCCTCTAAACCCCGGTCTCTGGGTGTTTTGTCATCTCTTCTACTCATACCAGTTGCTTGAGGGGAGGCCGAAACCCTGGTCTTGCAGTTGAGCGTTCATCTTCTATTGGCAGCCTTTGGGAGGCTTGATTTGTATCTCCGGGAGCATTTTGTATACAGCTCCATTATTGTCTTGAAGCCATCTACTTCATATCTGCTTCTCTATTGTATCATGTGCTTGCTTTCTTATAATAAAGTTCAACTATTTGCTTGTGGTTCCTATCTTGTGCAATGTTGATGATATTCATATGATTACAATGATTCTTGTATAAATCTGTGGCTGAATAACTGAATAAACCCTAAGGTCGAAATATTCATGGCCAACCTACATACACAACAAATAATAATCAAATCAGTGGTTAGTTAGTGATTCCAAGCAAAAAATTGGCTTGGGATCATTACATCTACCACGTGGTATATAAAAGCATATCTATTGCAATTACATGCCCACCCATTCACAAGTGGGGGCTTGGCCTTGAGCTTTTCACTAGGAGTCCATACAACATATTTAGATCATTTACACATGGGTCATTCATTTAAGCTCACATGGCTCGACTCCCATCTTTATGAGCACTAATTTACAATTCATACATAATTCTATCTAATACATCCAAAGGCTCAAAACTAGGGTATTATGGAAAGAAACAATTTTCCCTTGAAGCGAGCAAATTTTTGGATTTAAATGTAGTAAGGATAAATGAGGTTCCAATGAGGAACATTTCATTTTCAAGTTTCACATTTATTATAAGGCAAGAAAGAGATTTCACTATCTTTATAGAGATCCCAAGGGATCCTTCTCTACTTTCTTCCATCACCCTAATCAAAGATGCTTAGCCTTGTTTTTCATAGAGGTTGTTGTGCTTAAATTAGGCTTTTGCTTCTCAAGATCTACCATATTGATCTCTTCTTTCAACCCATCTTGGCTAGTGGGAGTGTCAAACATTGTGCAGATATTGTATATAGTGCCATGAATAGTAGCAAATCGGTCAAATAGTGTACCCTTACTTAAGCTACCGAATGGTTGATTCATCATACTAATTCAATACCCATAGTTGAGGTGTTGTTGTTTACTACCATGCCTAATATAATGCTTGTGGAAACGAGTGCGTTGGTAGATTTTCTTGCTTTTCTAGGAGTTTGTCTACCTTGGATGTTATGGCTCGCGAGGGATTTTGTGTGGACTATAGCTTGTTTTAGATTAATAACCTCCTCTTAGTTTAGGCCACTCTCTAGATGACATTATGAGGCGATTTATTGAAGACTTTGTACTAATTGATAGGAATACAAGCTTCCCCTTTTGTTTATATGGTGACTAAATATAACCTTGTTCTCAAATTTTCTCGTGTAGTTTGGTCGACTTACTTTGCTTGATGTGGAATTGTCCACGAGTCACCCTAGGTTTGGGATTGAGTCTAGAGTTTTTCGACAATAGTGTCATTGCGGTACTCAAACTCATGGTTTGATTTGTTAAGTTTAATGTTGTTTATTAGGTTATTTTCAATTTACTAGAGCATTCAATGCATTTCCAAAACAACAACATAAAGAGGATCACTAAAAGAAACATAATCACAAGGTACACAACATTTGATCTTGGGAAACCCTCATGGGGGAGAAAACCCAACAAAAGCTTCCTCAATAATAGATTGCCAATACAATGCCAAGACTAAGACCAAACCACCAAGAATAAACTAGGACTGAGCATGCGCCTCTCTTCTCCTTCCTCCTGCAACTATAGCTTCCTTCAAAAGATGCGCACTAGAAGTGTGTGTGAGTGAGTGAACAAGTGAGGCACCATCCTCACTTATAAATACTTGTTGAGGAGGCGCTAGGGTTATGTCTCTTCAGTTAGTAGGGCCGACTTCTTCCAAGAGTGGTTAAAACTGCTTTATAAACCCTAGGGGCCGACTTTACCAATACGACCACATAAATATAGCTTGACCAATCCACAAAAGGGGATTTGGTCTTATACAAGACCCGACATGATCAATCCACAAAAGGGGATTCAATTTATAAGATAATAACTCAAATATAATTAGAATATTCTTTGAAGTTACAATATTTCAACATGATCACCAACATCTTCCCTACTATTAGGAGTCCATTGACCTCATATACTAGGAGTCCTGCCTTAGGTTCCACCTCAACACAAGTTTCTACTCTCACTCCTTTTGGTACCACCTAGATGTTGTTGTGGATCACCCCGCAGGGTCCCATCACTCCAAGCCATTCTCTAGAGGACATTGTCAGACTGGTCCTTGGGGTGGACATTGCCATTCTTGGATTTGATGACGATAGTAATTGATCCTCCTCTCTTACAACTTACCTTACCTTTACTTTGTTAGATTTTTGGGTTAATTTGAAAGTATTTACACCATGTTTTGGGGTGCTTCATGAGATTTGGGGTACATGGTGTATGTTTAGCCCTTGGATGGTCCAAGATGGATTGTGGCACGAGAGACGATCCGTGGTGGATATGCATAGTTGAGATAACTTGTTTAGTGGATGCTTGACCTTAGTTGACTACAAGCTTGGTGTTCTTCACTTGGTTGTTGGAGATCTCTTGGTAGTTTGGTAGACGCCCTTCATTGAGACTTGATGGAGGAGCCACTTGTTTGGAGAGCGCCCTACAAGAGAAGTGGAGCATTGTGCATCATGGAGGAGGGCTTCATGTCCTAGTTGGCATGTGACAACTTGGTTTCTTGTTCGGAGGATTGAAGATGTCTTTGGGACGCTTGGGATTTCAACAATGTTCTTGTAAGGGGGAGCTAACCTAGTGGAGTACATTGCTTTGTAGGATAGTTGGAGTTTGTGAATGCTTGTGATGGAGTGGTGAGGACTTGTGTGGTGTAGCTACATCACCTTGGAGTCATTATTGTGCATGACATTGCCATTGGAGCAAGACCCTTGTACTCTAGAGGGGATGTCTCACTTGTGTGGTCTACAATGACTCATGTAGGTTGCTTGTAAGGGCTTAATCCTACATAGTATTGTTGGCCTCCCTTACCTCTCATATAAAAGGAAAGAGTCTTTCCACAACATATTCATTCACTCTCTTGAATTCACTCTTGTAATGAGACATGACTAAGAGAAGAGAGTGCGCACTTCCTCTCTCTCTTAAGTCTTCACTTGTACTTGTATTCTCTCTATGTCTCACAAGGTGCTAGGGTTTCATGATCTTCTTGGAATTTCTTGGAGCATCTTGGAGTTCTAGGGTTAGGGTTTATTCCTTGGAGATTGGAGATTAGGTTTTTGAGAGAAAACACTAGGGTGGATTTGTGAGGAAGAGAAGAGGAGGATGTCTTGCCTTTGAGGTTGTGTTGGAGAGATTCTTGCTCTTGGATCTTCTTGGTTGAGCTAGGGTTTGCTGATTTACCCTAGCTAGTGCTTTTTGGGTAGTTGAAAGTTTTTGTACTAGCCTCGAGAGAAGGCTATGCTATGTACTTGTACTTCATCTTGAGCTTATATATGAAGTTTCTAGCTGTCCACATCTTGTGTCGTTTTCAGATTTGAATTTCAGCTATATATGTTCTTTATGCTTTGCTATTTACAGCCATTTATGTCTTGCTGATTGGACATAAGTAAAAGGGCAAATTGTTAAGTGATTTGACATCCAAGGAAGAATATAAGGGGCTGATTTTACTGATGTAATAGTGCATTTTCAGATGTAATTATTGGCTGATAAGTTGCCCTAGAAGGCATTGAAAGTTATGTCTTTCTTTGGTAAATTTTCTCCTTGAATTGTCGGGAAGTTTGGGGTTGTTTGAACTTTGAAGTGAATTATTGTGATCTTTCTGCTGCTGTTTTATACTCTAATTTACAACAGTCCTAAAGGATGAAAATTTTAGGGCTAACATCCGGGAAATCTTCTGGGAAGAAGGTGAAATTTCAGTTTTGCATTAATTGCCCAAGTGCATGAAATTTCCACATGGTATCGACGCTTGTTATGATTAAGATCAGTCTTGAGTAAGAGGGAGTTTGTATTTCAGTTGGAGTTTACTTGGGAAAGGTACTTGACCTAGTTAAGGTAATTTGGTGTGACACCTTAGGTTGCTTAAGAAAAGCACCACGACCCTTGGAAGGGTTGTTTCTACTTCCTACATTGTTGATTTTTGTGCATTTGAGACTTTTTAGGATGTCTAAGGTGACTCTTTGTCTAAGAGAGTGATAGTTTGGATGGAGCTTCCAATTTTGTTCTATGGAAGATTAGGTTTTAGATTCTTATGGAGGAGGTTGATCTTTGGGAACATGTTGAGAAGGAAATTTCGGAACCTACCAATCCAACATAGTTGGCTGCTCATCGAGATTTGAAAAAAAGAATCCAAGGTGAAGAGAATCATTCTTGATTCTGTTGAGGGTCACATTTCATCCCTCACATATTAGATAAGAAGTTAGGTAAGAGGATGTTTGATGCTTTGGTTAAGTTATTTCAGAATTCTTGTGCTTTTCGACAGATGCTATGGATAGATACTTGACTAGGATTAGTGAATTGAAGGATCACTTGGCTTCCATTGGAACTAAGGTGGACTATCAAGAGATAGTGTCCATTTCCCTTAAGGGGCTTGCTCCTTCTTGAATGCCCTTTGTTTAGGGTATTTGTGCTCAGTAGAAGATACAATTTCCCAACCCTTTCAGTTGATATTGTGTAGGAGGAAATCAGATTGCAGTCTTGTTCATAGCAACAAGGGCTTGTAGATGCTATCAATCTTGTCTGGAAGCCGAAGAAGGTTAGCAAGAAGGCTTCAAGAAGAAGGATGGGACACATACATGAAATGACCTGGGTAAGGTTATGTGCTTTCGATGTCATGAGAGGGGACATTGTGTAGGACAATTTCCATTGAAGAAAAAGGGAAAAGGTGTGAAATAAGTTACAACTGGAACTGTAGCAGGTGTAGAGATGTTCTCTTAGCTTGAGACTTTCCTTTTCCATGCTTTCTTATTTATCTTCTAATGCTGTGTCTAGTCACTAGTGTTGGCTGGTATGTGGACACTAGAGCTTCGATACACATGACATATGATAGGTCTCTATTTAGCAAGATTTAGGATTAAGAGGGAGGCATGACTATGGAGCTTGGTGATGATTCCACGTACTTTGTGAGAGGGGTTAGCTCTATTTCATTCTTGATGCCTTCAAGTGATGTTCTTGAGTTGAGTGATATTTTATTTGTTTTGGGTTTGATGACAAATCTCCTTTAAGTTCTTACATGATAGATATGCATTGAAGAGTTGCTTTTGAGGGACAATAGTGCACCATCACTGATCGTAGTCTAGCTAGTCCATGGACTTTGGCTAGAGGGGTGAGAGAGGTTGACCTTTATAGGTTACTTGCTGATCCAGTGGCCCTCTTACATTCCAAAGAGGGGATGGTATGGTGTTACAGTTCTCAGGAGGCACATGCATGGTGAGATAGCATTGAGTTAGGTCTAGGTTCATTCATAGACACTTTGATTATATCTCATATAGATGAGGATGTGAGAAATTTTAGTGCATAGGGTCCTCCTTCAATGATTAAGGAGAATGTAGAGATTGTTGATCCAGAGGCTTAGGATCATATATGAATGCCCAGATCATCAGTGAAGGCGAGTGTACCTCCTAGGAGATATGCTAATCATCTAGCATGGGTTTCTTCCGTTCATGAGATTTCCAGTTGTTCATTGGAGGAGAGGTGTGATGCCTTGATGGAGGATGTTGAAATTGATTCCAAAGTTGCAATTGATGGGATTATTATGGAGTACAAAACTAGGAGGGTTTCCGAATTCTCTCAAATAGAGGGAGTTTTCCTTAGTAATAGTCTTACTTCCGAATTCTCTTGAGATAAGGGAGTTAACCTGGTTCAAGTTGGTTCAGTCGCTAGAGGGTTTGAGGTACATGAGAGGGATTCTCAAGTTGATAGGTTGATGATGACCTTGCATGGTTTGATGACTATACCACGAGCTTTGTATTTTAGGATCGACTTGATCTTATATGGAGATGTGATTGTCATTGCAGGATGTCCTAGAGGGTTCATTATTCATTGGATGACTGAGATGTTGTGATAGGATGGTTGACAACTTTGTTGCTGATGACAGTGGTGGATTCTGGGGCCGCAACTCGTACTAATTTGTAGATAGCAAGTTTGTTGGAGTTGCAGAGGGAGTTGACAGGTGTTGGTGTAAACACTTTCATTGTAAGGATGGAGTGCTAGATTTTCAGGTTACTCCGAAAGTATTTACACCATGTTTGGGGGTGGTTTGTGAGATTTGGGGTACATGGTGTATGTTTAGCCCCTAGATCATCCGAGATGGATTGTAACACGAGAGATGGTCCGCGATGGATATACATAGTTGAGATAACTTGCTTAGTGGATGCTTGACCTCAATTGATTGTAGGCTTGGTATTCTTCCCTTGGGCATTGGAGATCTCTTGGTAGTTGGGTGGGCGCCCTTCATTGATGCCTCGTGGAGGAGCTGCTTGTTTGGAGAGCCCCCTACACGAGATGTGGAGTGTTGTGCATCATGGAGGAGGGCTTCATGTTCTAGTTGGCATGTGGCAGCTTGGTTTCCTGTTTAGAGGATTGGAGATGGCTCAAGGATGCTTGGGGATTAGATAGTGTTCTTGTACGGGTAAGCTGATCTAGTGGAGTACATTTCTTTGGAGGATAGATGGAGCCTGTGGAGGTTTGTGATGGAGTCGTGTGGACTTTCCTTGTGTAGCTACATCAACTTGGAGTCATTATTGTGCACAACATCGCCACTGGAGCATGATACTTGTACTCTAGAATGGACGTCTTACTTGTGTGGCCTGAAAGGGCTTATGTAGGTTGCTTGTAAGGGCTTAAGTCCACATAGTATTGTTGGCCTCCCTTACTTCTCATATAAATGAGGAAGGAGAGAGTCTTTCCACATCATATTCATTCACTCACTTGTATTCACTCTTGTGATGAGATTTCTCTAAGAGAAGAGAGTGCACACTTCGTCTCTCTCTTTTTCTCACTTAAGTCTTCACTTGAACTTGTATTCTTCCTCTCTATTGGGGCGCTAGGGTTTCTTGGCCTTCTTGGAGCATCTCAGAGTTCTAGTGTTAGGGTTTATCCCTTAGAGATTGAAGATTAGGATTTTGAGAGAAAACACTAGGGTGGATTTATGAAGAAGACAAGAGGAGGACGTCTTGCCTTGGAGGTTGTGTTGGAGACATTCTTACTCATGGATCTTCTTGGTTGAGCTAGGGTTTGATAATTAACCCTAGCTATGGATTTTCTGATAGTTGAAGTTTTTGTACTAGCCTTGAGAGAAGGTTATGATATGTACTTGTACTTCATCTTGAACTTATACACAAAGTTTTCAAATCTGAAGTTTTCAGATTTGAATTTCACCTATATATGTTCTTTATGATTTGCTATTTATAGACATTTATGTCTTGTAGATTAGACATAAGCAAAAGGGCAAATTGTTAAGTGATTTGACATCTAAGGAAGAATATAAGAGGCTGATTTTACTGTTGCAATTACTGCTGTAAAAGTGCATTTTCAGATCTGATTATTGGCTGATAAGTTTCCCTAGAAGGGGCTGAAACTTATCTCTTTGTTTGGTATCTTTCCTCCTTGAATTGCCGGGAAGTTTGGGGCTGTTTGAAGTGAATTATTGTTATCTTTCCGCTGCTGTTTTATACTCTAATTTACAGCAGTCCTAAAGGCTGAAAATTCTAGGGCTAGGACCTGGGAAAAATTCTAGGAAGAAGGTGAAATTTCAGTTTTCCATTAATTGCTCGAGTGCATGAAATTTAGACATAGTTTTTTTTGTACAAATAGTTCTCTCTATTTGATAGTCACAGATCCTCTTGAGACTATTATGATTGGGCATACCTTTGCCAAACTATATGCTATGGTCTTGAATGTTTGGCTTTTTGAACATCTAGAGAAGAATGCAATTAGAGCTAAGGGGCAATCAGGTTTTAGAAGATATAATCAAACTGTTGTCCACATTTTTGACTCTTAAGCTATTCTTGAGTAGGCGAGAAAACGTTCATCTAAACTTCTAAAGTGTTTTGTTGCTTTGTGGATTTTTGGAAGGCTTTTTGAGTCTATGACTATCTTGAGGGAATCAATGTTCTAGAGACTACACATCATTGGCATCCCCAAGTTTCTCTTTGTTGCTGTCATGAGACAATATGAGACAATTATGTGATGTCCCGTTCCCAAGAATAGGCCAGCAGGGAGTGACTTAGTAGTCTATCTGTTCCCGTAGACTATAGTCAGGCACAAATAGGGAACAAAGGGAGAAATAAGGGTGAATAAATGGCTAAACGATGAATTAAGCCAAAAAGCATAGGAAAAGTCACTTAAGCCAAAGTCAATGGAGAAATAGAAGAAAAAGGTGTTGAGGGGGAACTTAATTAAATAATCACATTCGACTTAGGAGGAAAGGCACCTAACTTAAGTGATGTCAACGACAAATTAGATAGAGGAAGGTATAAGAAGAGGAATTCGACCTAATTCCTCATTATGTTATGATTTTGAGTTGAGAACAGGTTCTAGAGGAGGAAGTCGACCTCTTAGCTGTTTTGTGGATTTCTGGAGGAAACCACCACCCAGATCGGTTTCGGTGTTGGAAGACACACCCTAGCCTATTGGAGATACCATCCAGGTATTTCACCGTGCTAGATTAGGAGTATACAATCCCAGTTTAGAGATTGCACATTGCAGCTAGTGAGGGCGCAAGGGTTAGAGAGAGTTTTGTGTAGGTGGATGAGACCAGGGCATATCTCGTCATTTCCATCCGACTGAGTTGAGAGGAAGCCGGGGCGCTTCTTTTGAGCCATCAGTCTTCAGATTCTGATGGTGGAATCTACCAGGGCGCCCTAGACAGCCAGGAAGTGCGCATCACTTGGGGAAGGACATTTGGGTTTCAAGAGAGCTTTCCAGATCAGATCCGGGGAAACCCTTTCGACTCAGTACAGAGGAGGCTATGGTGCACGTTTGAAACACACATCATCTGATTCTGTTGGTGGAATCATCAGGGCGCATTGCCAGAGCCCAGGAGGTGCGCAACCCCCCAGGGGATATCATTCAGGGTTCATCCAGAGCTTCAGTCAGCTGATCTTCAGTATGACAGATATCAGGAGGAGCCTAGAGGCCAGGGCGCATAGTTTGAGACAGTTTTTGTGAAAATTCCAGGTCCTATCAGCTTGCCTTCTTGGTCTGTCTTTGACCAAAGAAAGGCTCTAAGTTTCTTCTGTCAGGTAAAGTATTTTCTGCTGTTTTATAACAGCCAACAGTCCAAAAGTATTTTGC
>SNQJ01S0005128.1:74008-127153 GCA_010110895.2 Picea sitchensis | reverse complement strand
TACTGGGGAACGATGCCTTGGCAAACTTGCCAAGCGCACACCCTCTGCAAACATCCTGATGCTCTATGCTGATCTATGGCACTCCGGTCACAATCTCTCACAGTCCTCCAAGAGCCCCATGATGTAGGTGGGCCATCCTACAATGCCATAACTTACATAACTGTCTGCTGCTATCGCTGCTCGCTGCTAATGCATGAAGTGGCTGAAAAAATAATCTGAACAGTTTCCCCTCTCACTCCAATCACCTATCCTGAGGCATGTGGAGAACCCCGAGGATGAATCAGTACCTCGGTGCCTCTGAATATAACCTCAAGACCTCTGTCTTGGAGGGTGGAAACTGATATCAGATTCTTCTTCATGCCAGGGACATAAAGAACGTCTGTGAACGATATAGGTGGCAAGCCATCTCTCCGAAAAGCAACTGTGCCAACCCCTGCAACTGTGACTACTCTGTCATCTCCAAGAGAAATCTCCATCCTGACCTCAGTGTCTCTGAGATCAGAAAAATGCTCTCGATATCCAGTCATGTGGCTTGAAGCCCCGCTATCAATATACTAGATTCTGGGTGTCGTCTCAACTGAAGTGCAACATGTGAGGAAAGCACACTCTCTCTGAAACTGTGTCTGAAAGTCAATCTCCTCTGTTGTAGTTGCGGTACCACCCTTCTTCTTCTTCCTGTTCGGGCATTGTCTAGCATAGTGCCCAAACTTCTTACAAACAAAGCACTTCACTTTGCTCATATCGCTCCTCTGACCACTGCATTAACTACTGCTCCTCTCTCCTCCTCCACTCCCCTGTGGTTGGGCCCCAAACTTGGGACCCTGCCGACCCCCACGACCGCCCTTCTTCTTGCCCTTTGTCCAAAGAGCAAGATCCTCCTCACCCTGACCAATCTGCTGCTGCCGCTGTCCAGAAGCCTTGGCTGCTAACCGAATCTCCTCCTGGACGAAGTCATCCCACATCCTCTCCCATGTAGGCATGACCTCCTTGGCAACTATGCCCCGTACAAAAGGACCCCACGGTTTGGTGAAGCTATTCATAGCTTGCCTCACCAAAGAGTTAGGGTTCACAACCTCTTTGATGGGTGCAAGCTCGTCTCTGATCTGAGTGTAACGACCAAGGAATGAAGTTATCGACTCATCCTTGAGCATGCGAATGCCCCTGAGTCGGTCATGAAGAATCATCTTTCGGTTCTCATTGGAGCTCTCATACAACTTGCATAGAGATGCCCACATCTCGTGTGCATTAGCCTTCCCCGTCAAATGGGGTATGATATGGTCACGAACTGCGTCACAAATGGTCCTCTTCGCCTTGTTGTTCCTTTTCCTGAACTCTGCCACCAAGACGGGAGCAGTGACAGGAATGGGGGGAACAATTGCCTCGACTATATCCCATAGCTCGAGGTCCTCTAAGACGAAGACCATCCTCGCCTTCCAAGGCGACCAATTGCTAGTCCCTGCTAGCCTGTCCTCAACTCACATCAGAGATGCTGACATGTTTGCCAAACTGCACTGCCCAACTGATGCTCACTTTACCAAGGAAGACACTGTCTCACTCCTGTCAACACAGGTGTGAAAAGAGACAAGTGTAATCTTACCTCACTCCTAACAAGATAGGTGTGAAAAGAGGTCAAGTCAATTCAGCCTCACTCCTACTGCGTAGGTGTGAAAAGAGACCGAAGACAAGTGTCAAAACTGCCCAACAACCCTCTGAAAAATTCTGCCCTCTAACAACCACTGAATGAGTCAATGGCTGTCCTAAAAAATCTGCCAGAAAGAAGTGTATGACAGCCACTCAAAATGCTGTCCCAACTGTCCAAAAATTCAGCCATTGAAGCTCTGATACCATGTGAAAATTCCAGGTCCTATCAGCTTGCTTTCTTGGTCTGTCTTTGACCAAAGAAAGGCTCTAAGTTTTCACTGTGAGGTAAAGTATTTTCTGCTGTTTTATAACAGCCAACAGTCCAAAAGTATTTTGCTGATTTGTTATGGTTATGTTCTCGATTTTGGGTGCTCTAGCATGTCGTTTTCGTCACCAAAAATTAGTACATGCATCTCAAAATAAACATAACACACCTAAACATCGTTTACTTCTGAATATGAACAGATCTAAGAAACTAAATCATGCATTTGTAGACACAGGTATTTTTGGTCAACATGACCCTGGATAAACCCCCCCCCGGGGAAAACCAGTTTGAGATATGTGTATATATATGAGGAAAGCAGAAGAAGGGTTACAATAAACACAATATATGAAAGAACCTGATACAATAGCAACTACAGCTGAGTTGAAATACAAGCTCTACATCAACAAATGCGCCCCAGAATGGTGCGCCCCTCATGCAAATCGCCAGAACCACTGAATCTGCTCCAACTGCCAACTGTGAGCTCAGATCTGAAAACCCCTCCACAGGAATGAAGCTCCAGTAGATGGCCTCCCTTTGAAACTGACCTCACTGCAATCTGATGGCTAGATATCCTACCAGGAATGAATCAGCCTCCACAGCTAATGCGCCCCTCTCAGAAGTAGAATAGCTCTAGTAAATAAACAAGGCAAGTAGCTCGAAGCCTCTGACAATGAAAGCAAGCGACCTCCCTCAAGCATCCTCATGCAACTGACCTCATCTCCATCCTCCAAGAGCTCCTCTCTCAACAAGCAAAAGACCAAGTGGAGAATGCGCCCCTCCTTCACCCTTTGTGCCCCTCTTAGACTAGCAAAAGGAAACCTAGATATCAAGGGTTGAGATCAACTCATCTCCCATCTAATCGATGGTTGAGATCTCCCCATGAATATCTAAATCACAAACCCACTTTGGGTTAAGTTTCCGAAGTCAACTTATGTCTCTAATTCATCCCTTCGAATTAATAATCACTTTTAGGCCAAAAGTGACTAAATTTCACTTTAACCAAAGTCAAAGTGAAATTAGACAAAAGTACAAGGTACAAAGTGTAATGTCCTTTCCTCCTGTGCTAAGGAGGTCATAAGCACATGGGGAACACCTCCCAAGGTACAAAACTCAACAAATTTCTTGTCAAGTTAAAACTAATTTCTTGAATTTTCTAACTTGTTATGATTTATACCAATGAATTGGTGGGAGTCGTTTGGTATCCAATGCCCTTAATCGCAAAAGTTTGTTGTTCAAATCTTGAGTCAAACTTGTAGTGCTTCGAGGTCTGAACACAAATGGTTATCCTTGAATGCATTCACACGAATAAGAGAAATTGTTGGGAACAACAACAATTGAATGATCTTGTCTTTGTTCCATACAACCTTCCACTAAGGTGCAACTAGTTGAACAAAACACTTGATGCAAAGCCTATTGTCTTGGAGGATATTGATCCCTCCTTAGAATGGATAGTTGAGACTCAACCAACAACTTTTGAGAATGATGACTTGGGGTGGATGGTCTTGGAGCCACCAACAACACTAGAGGTTCCAAGCACTAATACTTGTGGCATTGGAGGATTGAGGTAAGAGAATGAGGCAAAAGGTGATGACAAGGATCCTAGTATAGGGGATGATTTCGTCGTTATGTAGTTATTTGCTTATGTTGTAGCGTGGTAATTTTTTGGACTTGGTGCCCATTTCTGCCTAATCCACACCTCAGGTCATGTGGAAGAAATCTTCAATCCAATGGGTGTGGCCTCGGGGGCAAGTCCTGAGTCGGGTAGCTATCACTTGACACTCGACTCCTCCGTCTAGGGTAACTCCTAGTGAAGCCAAGGGGGGTAGTCCTTAAAAAAGAATCTAAGGCTTGAACTAAAGTTAAGCACAATTATTGTTCTAGGAGTTTGAAATGAAATCCAAAAGTAAATACAACTATTCTAACAACATATATGACACATAAAGGAAATGCTTATGCCAGAGATATTAAGCAAACAAAGTACTTGAATATAAATGATATAGCTTGAAAGGAGATACAAGTGCTTCAAAGTAAATGACGATAAGCAATAAGATAGACCGATGCCAAAGGTAAAGTATGCTGCTGCGAAATGAATGTGTTGCAGATACTCTTGGTAAATTTTATTATTATGGGTTATTGCTTGAATTAGTGGTTTGATTTTGTGAAGTGGCTTGATGTTGCAAGTCCACTTTGTGCACGTGAGATTGTAAATGTGAAACAAAAATGAAAATTTAATCTAAGATTTGTTTCCTTTCACCACTATTTGCCAAATGGGTACCAGTAAGATCCCAAGGAGTTCCAATGGGGAGAGAACTGATCTGAATGAGTATCCCCCTGAATTCACAAGTCAATCTATCGATAGGATCCTATATTGAGCAATAGTAAGAGAATGGTTTTCCCTATTAACACTAATCCACACCGACCAGTTCCCTTTCTGATGGACACCCCAGATCAAGCAAAGCTCGCAAGGGGCCAAGCATACTAAGGCTGCTGAGGGGAAGGTTTATTTTCCAAATTGAAATAACTAAACGAAATTGCAAAAATTAAATCTAAACTAATCTAATCTAGAAATTGAAATCTAACTAATATTTTGCGGTGCTTGGGTTTATTTTAGCTTTGCAAAAATGAAATGAAAGCAAAAAAAAGACAAACAGGAAAATGAGATAGTTCCCCCCAACCCCTTGGGGGATTGTAGGCCTAGTGGGTTATCCCACTCTTTCTTTTCGGTTACAATAATTTTTGGAAGAAACTTGGGTGGTCCCGGATGCTCCGAATCCTCGAAATTCAGGTAGAGTTTCCCCTTGGATGTTCGCAAACCTGCAAAAAACAACAAGCTATCGTGGAAGAAAGTGCCCAAAATGTTTTGGGACAGCCTGCAAACAATGTTAGAAGTTGTGCAAAAAATATCAAGAGAAAGCTTATGAAAAGTTAGCAAGTAAGGGACCAAGAAAGCAAGCTAAAGGAAAGCCTTCTTAGTGATTTTGTTTGCTGTTTTAGGACAGCAAACAAAGTGGCACTAAGATCACCAAATTTGGAATGAAAGCTCTTAGAATCAACTCTACCTTTTAGCCTTAAAATTTTAAAAGAAATACTTGCTAAAAGTGAACTTTTTCATGCAAGATCTACTTAAAATTTTAGATCTAAAGCTTGGATCTATGCATGCATGCTTGCGTAAATAAAGATATAATTAAAATTTATAAATGAAACTTGGATCTTTATGCATGCAAGTAAAGTAATCAGAAAATGTTTGAATTTTGAGGAGAGAAAGAGAAGCTTGTAGCTTGGAACCCTTGGGCAATGGAGTCTCCCGGTGGATTGAGGAGGGACTGTCTTCATAATTTTGAAGTTGTGGAAGATGCAAACTAGCTCAACCACCTCTCCAAGCAAATGAGATCCTGCATGCTTCAAATACTTGCAACAAATTGTTAAATTATGGTGCTCCCTACACATGAAATCTAGATAGCATGTAATTAAGCAAAATTTGCATGCAAATCTTTAACTGCATATGTAAAAGAAAGACAACATGATCTAGAAAACAAACTAGTTTAAAAGATCCTTTCCACATTAACAATTGAAAAACAAGCCATTAAAACAACATCACCTCATAAATTTGAGTACATGACAATGATCGTCCACACACTTGCACAAGACACCTTCTTGACCTCCATAGCTTTTTATTCCAATAAAGAAGTATTACAATGGTATTACAACAACAAGCTAAGTCCAAACTCCCATTAGCTCAAGAGTGGAAAGGTAGTTTGTTTAAATAACAAAGTGGGAGCAATTCCCAAGGAGAGAGGGTGCACCACTTGGAGAGGATGAGACAAATGGGAAGAGGGATGGATGCCACATCTCCCAAGAACTCTTGAGAATGCGCCACAAGTCCAAGGGAGAGAGAGAGAGGGGTGACACATGGCCCAAGAGAGGTGGCAGCCTCCTTGGGATGTACACCCTCTCTTGAGAATGCACCACATAAGGGAAGAGGGGTGCACCCTCTTCTTGGGATCTCCTACCAATGACACAACACAACCTCTAACTCACCCACAACTCCATCTTAAGTGCCAACAAGGCTCAATGAACTAAGAGAGAGGGTGAGTTTGTAGAAAATTCTCTGAGGTCCTATGAGGCTGCCATCTAAGGTCTGTCCTTGACCTTAGTATGGCTCTAAGTTTCAACTGTATGGCTGTCTTCTTTTGCTGTTTTTGGGACAGCAAACAGTCATCCACTTTTACTGCCCAATGTTTTATAGGTTAGGTGCTCTTTTAAGGTGCCATTGCAAGTGTTCTTATCTCAATGTTAGCACATACAATATAACTTAAAACACATAACTTACTACCTCTAGATCTTGAACTTTAAAATGCTGATCTACACTTCTAAACATGCATAAAGTTTGACACAGGTATTTTTGGGTCAGCAGTACTGGATAAACCCAGGGGGAAAACCAATTTAGGATATATGTCTATATAATGATGATCAGAAGCAAGAGATACAACAAGTAATGAAATACAATGGAACACGTATACATAGCAAGCTCACCTCACGAGCCTTGCCACAAGAACAAGAAAGAGAAGTGCCCAAGCGTGATCCAGCCCTCTCCCCTTTGTTGCCCTACCACTTGCTTTGAAATGGGGCGCCCTGGCTCTTACGTAGCCCAATGAAGGAAATCCCTCCACCAGAGATGTCTCTCACAGTAACGCCTCAGGAAATTATGGGGGGCTCAAAACCTCAGCGGATCATACAGTGGGGCTGCAGGTCCTCTCAGCTCAATAAGCGCCCTCCTCCAAGCTGAAATGATCACAATAAATAAAGCTTGAGCACAGGCCGAGGGTCTCTCTCCCATGAGAAACTAAGCCCAGAAGCTCTCCTCTCCCAATGCATGGATCTCATCCGATCACGACAGAGTCCCTCCCCCTCTCCCGGTGAGCAAGCGAAGGGATAATAAATGCAGCCCCTCCTCCTCAAGATGGCCCCTCCTCCCATGCATGCTCACGACAAAGAAAGGCTAGGAACTCCATGGATAACCTCTCCATGCAAGCCAGTACTCGAAACTCCTCCCTCCAAGCTCTCAGGGTTTTCCAAATTCCTCATGAAGTCGCCCCTCTGCCTCCTCAAGATGTAAAAGCCTCCTTTGTTTTTCTCCACCAGAGTCTCAAGTGAAGAATGGGTCTCCAAAATGCCTTTACCTCTCTTGGCCTCTCAGCTACACCAACCCTAAAAGATCAATGGCCTAGATTAGATCTAGCCAAGTCTAGTAATGGGTGAGATCAGCTCCAATAATATCTCACTAAAGAACCCACTTTGCTTAGTTGCTTTATATCTGTGGGTCACCCACATTGTGAATTAATTGTCACTTGCTGGCTTAAGTGAGCCTTGCACTTTGCTGACTTAAAACTCCTAAGTCAAAGTGAAATTAGAATCATAAGAGAGTAAAATGTACAAGGGTAATAGTCTTCACACTTTGTGCTTAGAGACTCATAAGCACTTTATGGAACCACTCTAAGGTATCAAATCTCAGAGGAGTTAACTAGAAACAAGCCAAAAACATGTTTCGACATGTTTCCTTGATAATAGGGATGCTGATTTGTTTGTCTTTATGCCAAAACATGTTTCCGACATGTTTCCTTGATAATAGGGATGCTGATTTGTTTGTCTTTTTTCACCTTTTTGGAGTAAAAATGATTTTTGATGAGCAAAAATCATTTTTTTTTCTCAAAAAGGGGGTACAAGGGTTAAAGTGGTATTCTGAGTTAGAAAACAAATACCCCCAAGGCATATAACATCTCCTAGTACCACGTTTTTAATATTACATCAAATTACAAAGTAACAATCCCGTTTTATGGGAAATTTTACGGCTTATTAAATCCCAAGGGGGACTTAGTGCATGTCCATAAGACTAAAAAATAATCACTAACATGGTAATATACATTAGACACTAGACTTAGACAACAGACACTAAGGATTGACCATCAGTGCACACTCAAAACTTTGGAGGTTGTGAGTGAAAAAACTTAGAAATTATAACTTGTTTAAAGAGCAAGATATAATTAGAAGTAAAAAAAACACTCTAGAGTATGCACTCATAATCAAGTCTTAGGGGGGCTAAGCCTTTTACATAAAAAAGTCCTCATGCTAGCTCATTTTATTTAAAATTGCCCCCCATGGGGGTATGGATCATGCATAAAGAAGAAGAAGAAGAAGAAGAAGAAAAAAAAGAAGAAAAATTGAAGGGGTCATAAGACCCGACTGGACTTCTGAATTCTGATTTTGAACAAATGACTTGTTCAACCTTTGCGGATCATCGTCAGTCGTGCCTTGTGCAACTAGGGGGGTAACAGTGCCATTTTGCTATGTTCACACTTACGTGCTATATACATGACCAAACATGATATGTTCACCCTTATGTGTTATATACGTGTCTAATGGTTTGGATTTATGTTGATGTACATGACTTTATATATTTATTAAATTTTGTGTATTTTATGTTTTTTTAGGACAACCGGTTAGTCATCCCAGTTTTCCATCTGGTTTTGGTCTGATACATGTATAGTTCTAGTCCCTATTCAGGTTTTGATAACTTTTCCCATTTGATGGTTGGCAAAACCACTTCCATGAGACCACAAAGTAGTACCATCTTTTGATGCAGATCGGTTGGCCAACCGTCGCCATTACTAGATTCTTCTTTGCAGCCTCAAATGTTAGAAGAGCTTCTATTTCCTGCTTCCGATTTCCTCCTAGCATCACCAATCCAGTTTCTTTTAGCCTCGGTACTCCCTCGATGACTTTATCAGGGAGTGTATTGGTAGCTTCATAGTGATTGAGGCAGCAACACAGGCTTCTTCTCCCTCCACTTGTACATCTATACCTAATAATAAGTTCCTTCTCTTTTTGTTATTTACTTGTACTCTCTTACTCACTGCTATCTTTATTCATTTAGTTTTCAGGAGTAGCCTTGGCACTCTCACAGTATGATCTTATTGGTCGTACTTTTTTGGTCATTCGTGAACATATTATCCTATCCTATTATATCTTGTTGTCTTAGCTTTGGGTTTTCTATTGCACTTTTAGGAGATGACTTTTGCATTCCCCATTTTTCCATTTTGATGTTGTTCTTTACAGTCCATTTGACCTATTCTCCTCATCAGTGGGCTTTAATATAATTTCATTTCATTTGTCTTACTTGGGAATTTACTTTACTTCACTGTCGAGGGTTCACCCACTCTTGGTTTAACCTCACTTTTATTCTTTTTACTATGTCATTTGCTTTTTCTTTTAGGGAGAAGATGCCCTAAGCACTCTATTTTGCTAATATTGCTTGCTGTATTTTTGAGTACCATTGACCTACTATGGTCATTAGTGGAGATTAATATAAATTTCATTTCAATACATGATGTGCAAAAGAATGCAGTATTACATAACCGTAAATTGTTGTCTAAGCATTGATTTTTGTTGCTACTCTACTCAGCTACTCGATCTGTTGCAGAATTGTTCTAACCGCACCCAGCGGTGCCAACCGATAAATGAATATTATTTTCAGAGAAAAGGAAAAGCCTTGATGTTTTAACATATTGGGGAATGCAGGCTGTGCGGCGAATGAAGGCATCTCCTTTGACACCAGAAGAAAAAGCTTGCATTCATGAGGTGAGCCACTTAATATGGTAAATAAACTTCTGATAAACATTGCCTGTCTTAAATTAAGCTTGTGATATTATGCCTTATGCAGGGCCTGAAAGTCCTAAAATCTGATTGGATTAAAGTATGGCAATACTGTGTTCCATACCGAGATCCTGCTTTGTTGCCCCGACAATGGCGAATCGCACAGGGGATACAAAAGTCATATAAAACAGATGATGCCACAAAAGAAAGGCGTCGGTTATATGAAGCTAGGAGGCGGAGATTGAAGGCTGCAATGAAAGAGGGTGGAGCTGCTGTGGACATCGAAGTGGTAAATTATTCCAAACAATAAGTAGTCTTGTCTGTTGTGATTTTCTTGTGATCAGCAACTGCTTGAGAATCACACATTTTTTTAGCAGGAAGTGCAGGGACAGCAAATTGAAAATGATGATGGAGAGGAGAATAGTGCAGATGACAATGCAGAGGATGCAGAAGAGGCTTATGTCCATGAAGCATTTTTAGCAGATTGGAAGCCTTCTACTTCTGGATTCATGGCTACTGCAGTACCTGCTCCACGAGTGTTAGATGGGAATGGAAACTATTTTACTCAAGCTAACTTGGGGGCACATAGGGGAGGAGATTACAATCAAACAATGGGTGAATTGCAAGGACACAGTGTCAGTCTATCACTGTTACAAAGCCAATCCTTGCATCAGACTACAGGCCGCCAAAGTTCTTATTTTGAAAGGATATCACAAATACCGTATACTTCTCAGGCGTCATCTTGCATGACTGCTTCCTTGAGGTCTACTCAGCTAGCTTCTTTTGATTATGCTAGAAGACATATTAGAGCCCAGGTGAACTTTCGGCGATATCGGACACGTAAAAAGAATGTAATTCAGACAGTTAAACTAGCACCTGATTTGCCTACATTGAACCTTCCTCCTTCTGTTCGTGTGATCCCTCAATCAATGTTAACAAGCCATCAGCATGGCTCTTCTGATAGGCTTACTTTTAAAAGGTCAAACCCGCTGTTACATGCAGTAGTCATGGCAGATCCTCAATGTCATTTACAAACTTCCAGAGATGGCAGAGAGGAAACAATTGTTAAGCCTGATTCATCAACTGTTGCAATGACTACAGTGATGTCAACCTCTGTTGTTGGCTTGGATAGAAGTCTCTCAAATGATCCAAATATACATTTTGGAGGTCATCATTATGGAAAAGAGGACAGTTTGGCAGGACAAAAGTCACCATCTATACAGAATCAGGAGCCAGCACCATCTCCTGACAGACGGAAACTGGCACAGATGGAGGAACCTAAGTCTATGGAAGGAAATGATGTGACAAATGACACCGATATCCACATGCATCCTCTGTTGCTGCAGAATTCCTCTGAAGATTCTTTTCATTATCAGCATAACAAATATGGCATGGGTGCTCAGACCCCTTATAACATCTTTGCAAGAAATGTGCAACACACTGACTTTCATCCACTCTTTACTAACCTTCAAAGAAATGGCACAATGAAACACCAGGCTGCTCACCTTCCAGCTCCATTAAAGAAAGGAACAGTCCTATCTTCAATTGCTGGTGATTTCCACCCCTTGTTACAAAAGAATCTAGAAGTGCATAGAAGTTCTTCTACTGTTACTAATGCAAGGTTGAACCAGTCCTATCATTCAGGAGCAACTGGAGTAAGTTCCACACAAGTTGTTCCTCCAATTTGCATTTCAAGATCAGAAGCAGGTCCTATTGAAACCCAGAAACTAAACCAGTCGAATCAGGGGGATTTCACAAGTTCATCTCCTGCAAAGGTTGTGAATGAGAAGCATCTAAATATCACTTATGACTCGAGATTGTCTGTAGAGGAAGGAAGAAGTAAGGAATCAAAAGTTGTACAAGGTGGTGATGGTAGGCCTTTGGAGAGAAAGAAGACTGCTGTACGTAGAAAACAGGCAAGAGACAGAGGTGTTTCAAGAAAGAGCATCTTTAGTGCTGAGAGACAAGTCAGCAATGGAACAACTTCAAATATGCAGGGATGTCAAATAATTTTAGATGAGGCAGCTCCTTATTTTAATGAAGTTGAAAGTGCAACTGAAAGTGGCCCCGTAATAGTCATGGAAAAGGATAGCACTAGATCATCTTATGAATTTACAACCTCAAGGCAATCAAACAAGGAGAAAGAGAAGGCAAGTGTTGTATATCTGAAAGAGGATTCTCTACCGGAGATAGTGATGGAGCAGGAAGAGCTGAGTGATTCTGAAGATGAGATTGGAGAAAGTGTGCAATTTGAATGTGAAGAGATGGGTGATTCTGATGCAGAATACTCTGTTTTTGAGCAGCACACCAATCAGCTTGATAAGGTATGCCGGGATTTATCTATGCTGTCAAGACTCCTAAATTTACAAATGTTGGTACTTCATAATGTTTGGGCCACCCATTTCTTGAATATACATTTTCTTTTGGTGTTTAATATTTTGCACTATAGTGTCTCTCCATTTTAACTTGCGTGAAGTAGGCTTGTTAGAATTTAGATTTTCTTGAGGAGATGCAGTTTTGAATGCTGGTGAAAAAAGCCTATACAATATGGGGGCAGTTTCTCTAAAAGTAGTATCGAATCTCGATTTAATTATTTTAGCACCGTACTCTTCAGAATTTTTTCCCTCTATGGTGCTTTTCAGTCATGTATAAAAGCTATTGAGTTTTGCATATGCTTCACTTTAAATTAAAGGGTTATATTATTGTATTGAATTTGTGCATGTTTCCCATGCCTCAACTTGTAAGACACTATAAGCAATTTATTTGAGTTATGCATAACATGTGCTTTTGTGTTCAATTTTGACCAAGGATGGAAAACAAAAGTTTGTGTGTCCAGAATATATAACAGTCATTTGCAGGAAATATGATCCCAAAACATTGTCATCCTAACTTGATGTCCACATGTTACCTCCTGTGCATTTAACCATGCGTTTTGTCTTTATATTTCTTTGAGAATCGATTGTCTTCTCCTTCACCCTTGCCTTGCTTTTATAAGATTGAGTTATAACCTAACCCTAATCTCCAAAGTGATTGATGGTTGAGATTACTTCTCACCTCACTTGAGATCATGGCTATTATTTAATTCACTAATACTTAATTAAAGCATTTCTTTAAATAAAACTCAACTCATTAATAAAAACATTTTACTTTAATAATTCCTTTAATTAAAGTAAAGTCTCAAGGTAGAAGGCTTTGGATGACTACCACACATCTAGACACTTAGACCTGTGCAGAAATACCTGTCCGATACTACAAACATCAACATGTCGTCCTTCTGCAGTCAGTCAGTGGATAATTTCCAGAAAGATAAGAGCTCTTGATTTTCTTGTGTATATGTTGAGTTATTATGGTTTATTTTATGAATGGAATCAATTTTTTGTTTGTTTAGTTCTATTTGTAAGTTTAAGCCTGCATCTATAAATTATGGTGTCATTACCCATTGAATAGTTTAATTATGATTGCATACACCTGCATTATAGTGCTTGCATATGTTAATTAATTGAGAGTAGGACTGTGAGGAAAGGTATTGGAATAAGCAAATCAAAGATATGGTATCAGAGAAACAAATTAGTGTGAAATTTGGTGGTTTCAAGAAGTACTCCGTATCCTTAACAAAGCACAAAGGATATTGGGTACGTTACAAGAAAAGTTAGAACAACAGATAGATATGAACTAGGGGTCGACTGTATTCACATTCTCATAGATGAGGTTGATAGTTTCTCACAACATATAGATGCAAATTACCAAGCAAAGGCTGGTTGAGCATGACTAGTGGCTTGAGCCTTGTTCCATTTCGTTTTTTGGTGTCTTATTTTCTAATAGCTTTAATTCTCTACTATATAAATGATATGTATGTAATGCGTTAATTCCCACCTAGGAATGATAAAGGGCCCCCATAACAATAATATGCCATTTAGTCATTTTTCCATGCGCGGGGCATGCATTGAATCCTTAAAATTTAGTGCTTTGACCATAAAATTGAAAATGAAGATCTTTCGACTCATTAATTAATATGCACCTTCCAAAAATGGCATAGAGACCAAAAGTGGACACAAGTACAACGCTGATAATCTATTTGTATAAATCACGGAGAAGTTCTGATATCCCTTGATGTTACTACATTTTTTGTTGTTCCCACTTTAGTTGTTCCTACATCCAACAAAATCATTCAATTATTTTATTCGTGATATTATATATTATTATATTTCATTTTGATTTGAACATTGATAATTTTACCGTGAGAAATGCAATGATTCTCCTATTTTGAATACCAATTTTCAATTGTTAGTTTTTGTAGCTCAGAGGTACTTCTGCATTGGCGGTGCCCAACATGCAGAAGTGACGAGCAAATTGTTGAAATATTGTAACTTCAAAGAATATTCTAATTATATTTGATTTATTATTGTATAGATCAAATCCCCTTTTGCAGATTGATCAAGTCGGGTATTGTATAAGATCAAATCCCCTTTTGTGGATTGGTCAAACATGTATTTGCATGGTGGTATTTGTAAAGTCGGCCCCTAGTAATTGTAATGTGGTTTTAGCCACTTCTAGGAGTGGTTAGTGGCACTTGTGGCGAGTTAGGAGAGAGTTAGTAGCGGGTTGAGTGAGGTTGATGGAGATCCCAAGGAGGTTCGCACACCTCTCAAGAGAGTTGTCGCCCTCTCTCTCACTTTGGTTGAGTTGTGGCGCACTTTCTTTGATTTTGCTTGAGTGGTGGCACTCTTCCCTCCTCCCACTTGTCTCGTCTCACATTGGGAAATATGCCCCTCACCTTGGATAATGTGCCCCCTTTGTTATGTAAAGTTTAAACAAGTCGACCCCTCCTCATTTGGTTAGTGAGAGTTTGGTTTAGCTTGAGTGTACTGCTATTGTAATACTATTTTGGAATAAAAGAAAGACTTTGGAGGTCACGTCCGTGTTGTGTTAATGTTGTGTGGATGCTATTTTGTTTAGTGCTTAATACATAAGGTAATTGTAGGCTTAATTATTGCATGTATTTTCTTTATTTTGGCCTTTGAAGGGGTGCTATCATCCGGTAGGATAGGATCTTTCAAGCTAATTAACTTTTAAGATCTTGTTGTTTTTTTCCACTAGCGATTTAAGATTTGCATGTACTTTTAGTTGTATTGACATGTTATGTAAGTTTCTTGTGTAGGGATCACCACATTTAACGGATTATTTGCAAGTGTTTAGCTTTTACAGGTTCCTCATCCTTGGAGAAGTGGTTGGATCAGCCTTGAGCAAGCTTCCACAAGCTCTAAGGCTTTAGAGAACAAAGTCCCTTATCACAATATTGAAGGACCCCATAGCCCAAAGAAGTTTTGCATCTCAAGCCTTCTCTCTCTCTATTATTCAATATTTTCTGGTTACCTTTTTGCATGCAAAATCTAGGTCTATGTTTTAAATCTAAATCTAAAGTAGATCCATTTGCATGCATTCATAGATCTATATTTCGCTTTCAATTATAAATCATTTGAGTAGATCTAGTCAAGAAAGCTATCTTTTAGTAAATTTTAAAGCTAGATCTTAATACTAAAAGGTAGATTCAAGATAAGAGCCTTATTTGTCATATTTAGGCAAGCTTAAGTGCCTTCTGTTCATTATCCTAATGAAAAACAAAAAGTTTTCAGAAAATCATTTTATTATTGATTTCCTGTCAAAATCAAGCCCCTCTATTTATCGTCCAAGGTCCTAAAGATGTGAGAGCCACTGCCTAAATATGTCAAGTCACTCGGTGATTCGGTGCTCTGCATCACACGTGTCACATTTTGCAATAAAGGCACAATGTCCTGGGTGAAAGTCTGGGGTGCCCTTCAAAGAACCATGTCAGGGGCATCAAAATCAAAATAGAATATGAAATATCACACCAGCTCGGGACTTTATGTAAGTTGGCAAGTTTGAATATGGGAGTGCCTTCATCGGATCTTATTAGGTGTGCCAACCAAAACAATGAAAGAAAAGACCCAAGTAGAGGGCTATGTCTTGAGGGAAACGGTGAAAGAAAAGAACCCTTCAAGAGTAAGTGTGATAGTGGTATGTGTTGGGCTTATTTCATGGCTTATGGTGTCATTGAGTCCATTTCTATGAGCGCCTTTGTGGACTGTGCGCTTGCTCTTGAGTTACCACTTTCGAAGTGCTACGGTTTTCCAAACCCCTTTATTCTGCCTTTTTATTTGTCCTCTTATCATATCTGCAAGTCCCCTTTTATAAGGTTTCAAGCTATAGCATCACTGCTTGAGACTGGGGCGAATGCAGAAATGGTAGAGCTCAAGTTTGGACTGGCTTTTGAGAGTCCTTTGCTATCATTCCTTTCTTTCTTTAGCATCATTCTTTTATTCCTTTAATAGCCCCTCTTCTCATGAGAGAATGTACCATGACCCGTTACCGAAGTTTAGCACACTACGACAGGATCCAAGATGGAAAGTGTTAAGTATGGCAGAGAATGGAACATTACCCTTTTGAGGGCCCCCCGGTAGTACCCCTTTTCCCTAGGTGATGACAACACGGGACTAGGGCACATATGCTGGCCACCAAGGTGAAACAAGGCAACAAACATAACTTTTTGAGCTAGTGATCCATTATCCAACTTCAACCAATGATCCTTATCCACATGCCTAGTACATTAAGCACAACACTTCGCATGAAAGAAGGACTAACATACCTCATGGTAACACTGGCTTACCATCTCCCATACACTGAGTTGATTGGATGTGATGAGCTTGGCTGATCTATAGTAGAAGAGGCAATCTGAGGGGGGCTGCTGGGTTGCTATTTGTGGACATCCTGATCATCATCATGGTCGAGATCATTGTCTTCATTGTGGGCCATGAGACATGATCTCCATTAGTTACCCCTAGGCATGGGGGGGGGGGTAACAATGCCCATGCATTGTTACATGGCTCTAGCTTCAGACCCGCAAACCTATGCAAAGGATGTAGGGAATCCCTTTTGGGAAGCCACTATGCAAGAGGAGTACACCTCTCTCCTCGAGAACCAGACTTGGGATTTGGTTTCGCTTTCTTCAGACATGAAGCTTGTTAGATGCAGATGGGTCTACAGGACCAAGAAGGCAGCAGGCGGACAAGTGAGTTGTTACAAGGAAAGACCAGTTGCCAAAGGTTTTTAGTAGATCCAGGGGATAAACTATGATGAGACCTTTGCTCTAGTATCAAATATAGACTCCATCCGATTGGCCCTTGCCATTGCAGCAACCAGGCGGTGGAAAGTTCACTAGATGGACGTGAAGAATGCCTTTCTTCACGGGGATCTCTTAGAGGAGATTTACATGGAGCAACCTTAGGGGTTCATACATAACTCATGAGTCATCCTTAGTATGCCCACTGAAAAATTCACTCTATGGCCTCAAGCAGGTGCCTAGAGCATGGTATGCAAAGATGGATGCTTATTTTCATTCTCAACATTTTGTCATATGTAAATAAGATCCAAGCGTCTACATGCTGAGAACCTCAGAACCCTTGCTGATCTTAGTTCTATATGTTGATGACCTCTCGATCACAGGAATTTTGGCCTCAACAATTTCCGTGGTCAAAGACATTTTGCATGACAGGTTTTCTATGAGGGACATGAGTCCACTTCACTTTTCCTTAGTTTTGAGTTCAGTCGGGATGCTTTAAGCATCAAGCTATCCCAGACTAAGTATGCCAAAGATCTCTTGGTTAGATTCCATGTGACTGAGTGCAAGTCTGCATCCACATCCTTTCTATCTGGGGTACATCTTGAGGATGGTGGGGATACACCAGTGGTGGATAACACCTTGTATTGACAACTTGTGGGGGGATTTCTGTATCTCACCTACACCCGGCCGAATCTCTCATATGCAGTAGGGGCAATTTCCAGGTACATGCGGGAGTTGCATGAGCTGCACTGGAAAGCTGCCAAGCGCATCCTCAGATATGTTCAGGGCACCACTAGTTATGGGATCCACTATGAAGTAGGTTGTGCATTGGATATCTCATGGGCTTCACAGATTCTGATTGGGCTGGCAATAACATAGATCGCAAGTCCACTTCCAGGTATGTGCTTAGTTTGGGTTCTGGTCCCATCTGTTGGTCGAGCCAAAATAAATTTCCCATTGCTTTATCGTCAGCAGAGGCCGAGTACAGAGGAGTAGTCAACATCACCATTCATGCACTTCCTGTATGGTGATGTTGACTACTCTGCATTAGAGTACTCTCAAGTTTTGTAGAGACCCGGTGCAGCGACAACGAACCAAACATATCGAGATCCATATGCATTACATCAGAGGGCTGGTGCATGACATGATCATCGATTTGTAGTATTGTCCATTCGCCGAACATGAATGACTTTAGGAAACATTTCCCCCTCCTTTTCCATGACTTTAGTCACTTTCACAAAATTTGGCTTTTTTACCTTAGCCAATTAATTGCTGGTTTTTGACCGACTTGGAATCCTCATGGACAATGACCTAGCAAAACTTGTCCAATTGAGATGAAACTTGGTCCAAGGGTGTAAGGGGTCATAAGCCATTTGATTTGAGCACTCATACCCCTATACAAAATCCCAAAGGACCAAATTTTTACATTTTTCATCAAAAATAATTAATTTACGGAAAATTTTAATTATTAAAAACTCCTATCAAAACTTAACGGAATTCCGCAAGACTCTAGTAGATGTCTAGCATGGTCATTTACAACACTTCAAACTTTAGTCACCCATTGGGATTGATCATTAGAATGCCTTTCACCACTTTGGAGGATTATTGAATGAAAAATTCAAGGGTAATTAAAATCGTTGAAAAGCAAGATTAATTACCTGAGCAAAAAAACACTCGATGAAAGGACTTCCCAATGATAAAGTCCTAGGCAACTAAATAAAAATTGACCCATGCTAACATATTACAAAATTATCCCACGTAGGAGAGTGGACATTCCGTGTACAGAGAAAGAAATTCTGGGGGAAAAATTGCCCTGCAGAGCCATAAGTGTTCAAACTTGTTGTACCATAAGGTACATATCTTCATGGTACATGACGTTGACACCTAGTTGAAATAGGTGGTCAACACTACCCATAATCACTGTTGTTATAACTAATAACAAGGAGTGGAACTCCTGGGCTTCCACTATCGTTGTCTATGATCAAACTCCCTTGTGTCCTATCCCTTGTCAATGATTGCATTCCACGTTAACATGACTATCTCACTAGTTGTTCCCTAGTAAAATAATACAAGTTGGTTTGGTGCTTCCTTTTATTATATCGTTGATGATGGCTCCTCTGTTTAAAATATGCTCACATTTCAAATTGGTCCTTCACATGTACATTTAGAAGAGAGTTTACATCTTTGTGCTCATGTCAAGAATTGGGATTTTGAATTTGGCATTTCTTGTGATAACAAAAGTTCACTATTGTCGCCCTCTGGGAATAACTAGAAATGCACTCTCAGATTAATTGAGGATATGCCTTTATATTTCCAAAGGCCCATATATGCATAAAGATTTGTGTTTGGCTGAATCTCAGTGGTCTATTAAACTTAAAAACTTAAATCTCATCTCTTTCATGATTACTGTATGCAAAGCATCCTACTTAGTGCATCCAAGTATCCTCTTTCAGCTTCATGTTTAGTCACAATTAAAACCTTGCTGCTTTTGTGAAATTGACAACATATGAAGGTTTCACTGCATTTCATGTTTTTTAAATTGGTTGTTTTCCCATGTTTTACCAGTTCTCTAAGTTTTGGTGAATCTTAGCTAGAGCTCTGTTTAAATGTTTGAAAATAATGGAAATATGAGAAAAATATGCCAACATTTTCACTGCACTCAAGAAGTTCAGTGGTTATAAGACTTGTTTGTGCGGGTGCATTTCTTTGGTACATGGTTCCTTTTGCTTTTGCTGCTGCAAGCCTGTGTTTTTTGTGGGTGTGGTATTCCTGTGTAATGTTCCTAACTTGGCTAGTCTGGGAAACACTGATAATCTGATGTATCTACTGTAGATAATTCATTGTTACAGCATATAAATGACTATATAGATGATAAATGAGACCAAAGACTGCAAATCTTATATTATGATATCTCTTTGAGTACAATGCCGAATGCGGCTGAATAAAAATGAATCACTCGGCTAGATCAAATGACAAAAGGATCTTAGCCGGAATACAATAAGCAAACTGAATAATAATACCCGATAATAGGTGAGCACTGCGGGATCAATGGATGAGATGGAACTATGGCAGCTCGCACGGTAACTGCTGCAAGTCCGGAAAGTTTGCCCTGGTGGCTAAACCTCTAGGAATGGCCTGGAAACTGTCCCAAATGGTGCGCCCTGCTCTACCTCTCATTCCTGATGACTAATCGACCCCTTTGCTGGAGTGTCTGGACCCCGGATGGATCCCCCTGGAGGAATGCGCCCCTCTACCACTGGAAAACTGCACACTAGTGATTCCACCGTCGGAATCGACTAAGATGTGTCTCAAACTGATTGCCTTGGCCTACTATGAAATGGGTCGGAAGGGTTTCCCTAGATCTGATTTGATGATCACTCGGGAACCCCGAATGTGTCCACCCAAAGTGCCGCACTCTCAATGTCTGGAAAATGTGCCCCAAATGATTCCTTTGTCGGAATCTAACGAGGAACCAGGCAAAAGATGCGCCTTGCCTTCCTCTCAATTGGGTTGGAGGGGAATCTCTGAACTCTCCCTGGATGGGACAAGTTGATCCACTGAACCTCCTCATAAGTTGCGCCCTCACCCTGAATAAGTGCGCCCTTGCTGTTGGAACTTGTGTAACTGTTGCTGAAGAATGATGGAAGACCTGTGTGATCTTCCCGGTGACTAGGGTGTGTCTCTCAACACTAAAATCAACCAACTGGTGTCTTCCTCCTGGAATCCACTGAACTATCTCTCCTGAGATGCGCCTCTCTCCTCAATGACAAGTCAAAATCTGCCTAATGCTGAATTAGGTCGCTGAACCTTCTCTTATAGCTGCTCGAAACCTTAATTCGTTGTTGACTTCTAATTTTAGCTCATCTGTTCTATTTTTAGCTCAAATTGGCTTAAAAGCGCTTTTAGCCACTTTTAGGTCAATGTCACTTTCCGAATATAACACCTTTGACTGGAGTGACCTCTAGTAACCATGTTTACCCCTTTCTGGCCTTGGCTATAGTCTAACGGGGCGGTTTAGACCATTAAGCCTCCTCTCTGGAGCTCCTATTTGGAAAGGGACATTACAGCCTGCCTCCAACAAAACTGTGAAAAATATGTGGGGTCATAGTTACATCGTTTCTGCCTTGTGAGGTTATTGGGAGGATGCTGATAAATCCATCCATGAGGTTGTGGCAGCTGGAAACCACCCTCAAAAACGTAAAAACTAGGCTGAGGAAAATTGTGATATGCAGTGGAAAAGAATTGTTGAAGTAAAAAATGTGAAGGAAAATGTATTCTAGCACTCCTAACCATCAGTCAACAGCCAATAACCATTGTCTTTGGAGATCTAAATGCATAGGTTGTACTTATACAGCAACTGCCATGTATGATGATGTCTGCTTCAACTTTCCATTGCTAGATATGGGCATATATTGCTGTGGTGCTGATAAATTCCTACTCAGATTTCATCGCATTCTCATGATCTTTGTTTTATCGTCGCATGTTTACAGAAAAATCCTACATGTTTACGAAAGTTAACAGTTTAACAATGCAGGATACTAATGGCAGTTACTCTCATTTTGAAAAGGTTAGGAGTCTGTGTCATATTGTTAATGCGTTTGGCATATTTTTTTATATTCTTATCTAGATTTACTTTTGAGTAAAGTGCATGTTAATGAACTACAAGGTGTTGATATTGCTCTACAAAATTGCTTTGGCCAAAATTTTGAAATATATATGCACTCTTCCTTTTCACAAAAAGCAAGAAGGTTAAATAGATTGCCACATTTTTTATGAAACTTTTATCAGCTTTCTCTTTACCCAATAAGTACTTAGTTTAAGCTTTGTCAGAGGAGCACCCATACTTAGCTTGGACCTGGTTGATGGTCCAATCTAGGCTAGGTCCCTATCACGAGATTCTTTCCTTCGGCATTGAATATTAGGAGTCTCTGCTTTTGGAACTTAGGCTCGCCCCAAGGTCACCTAGCTATGCCCTCTTGGCCTCGGCTTCTCTCCTCACGAGATCAAGTGATGTAATTGTGGCTTCCCAATGTTTGACAGGGCAACAAATACTACAAATACTTCCTCCTCACTCATAGTCTCTACTTCCTCATCTTGACCTAGTGGAACTTTCTCTCTTTTTCCTCTTTGATGTATGATCTATTGCACATATTTCTAGTTTTTATCTACTTTATTTGTTTTTCTTTCAAAGTAACCTAATGCACTCCTATAGATTATTATTATTCTGTGCAACTCTTAGTACCACTTGACAGAGATAATGGTCATAAATAGGTAATAAAGTCTTAGGTAGGGTCCTTATATTAAAGCAATTTAATAGTGAGTTAGTTAATGTAGTCATTAAAAGATTAGGTATTCTAGACTTGCATAAAGACTCCCCTTTCACCTAGCATGTAATGAGACATTACATCACTCAGTTATGAATCAATTATCAATCCATTCTCTCTCATTCTTATGTGCATTCTTGTCTATGCTTGGGTGTGTGTAAAAACCAAAGTTTCAAAAACCGGAACCAGTGGAGGGTTAGATCTAGATTGAACCAAAACAAGCAGACAAACCAGTTTTTAAACTGGTTTATAAAAATTACATAAATATGAAAATTTTAATTATATTTATTCATGTATGTCAATGTAAATCCAAACCTTAGCCACCAAAGATGCAAAGTTTGTTCATGGATATAGCATGTAAGGGTGGAATATAACAAAATGGCATAGAGTGTGATACATATTCGAAATAAAATACATAAACATTGAGGCTCTAAATGACCTCTAGAGTCTAGAGTCCAAAAAACATCATGCTGCAAGGTCACAATCGATCAATGAGAGAGGTGTGAGACAAATAGAAGGGGGGCATCTATATGTAACAGTCAATTAGGGTTTGGGGGGTAGGGGTGGGGGTTAGGCTTTATTTTTCCTTAATTTTCCCCTTTTTTGTTTCGGCCATGCGTGGCTATAGTGATCGGTTTAGGATAGGAACTTGCCGAATCAATCAGTTCAACACATAATCAGCCAGTTCGAGACTAAATTGGTGCACTGACCCTATTCAAATGCTAGTTCCACACCCAAACCCATTGAACTAATTTGTATTGGCCAGTTTTCAAAACACTGGTAAAAATTTACATTGTATCAAAGTCATGATGAAGAGAAAGTGCTAAAGAGGAAGCGGGAAGGAGCTAAGAGATTGCTACGATCAAAGAGGTGCTGAGGAACTGGAATCACACACAATTGGATAGAAGCAAGGCAACTCAATTTGAGAAAGAAGTTTTTTAATTTAAGTAATTTTAAATTTACATGCAGCAGCGAGAGCCATTCTCCTGGAGGATGGCTAAGACCCTAGACAAGATCTAGGGCCCCCAGTGCACTCCTGGGGTATGTGGTCTGGGACCAAATTGATGAAGACCCTAGCCCTGCACTCTCGGGTATGTGGTCCGGGACCAAATTGATGAAGACCCTAGATATTTCTAGAGCCCCTGGTTTGTAACTGTGGTAACCATGTTTGGGGCATGGGAGTCTTGGTCCGGGACCAAGAATTTGAAGACCCTAGATATCTTCTGTGGCCCCCGTTTGTAAATCAGGTAACCATGCCTGGGGAATGAGAGTCTTGGTCTGGGACTAAGCATTTGAAGACCCTAGATTTCTAGGGCCCCGGTTTGTAACTGTGGTAATCATGCCCTGGCATGAGAGTCTCTTTGGTCCTGGGACTACATTTAAGACCCTAGATAGCTCCTAGGGCCCCCGGACTCAAGTAGCCAGTGGTAACCATGCTCCTCGCATGGGGAGTCTTGGTCCGGGACTAAGCATTTAAAAGACCCTAGATATATCTAGGGCCCTGGATCATTCAAGGTGCCATGCCCGGGGCATGAGTTGATCCTTGGTCTCCTGGACCTTTGGTAAAACTTGATGGTACATAACCTTCCTTGAAGAAGGGCACAAACACAAATGGGATAACGTCCCTTATCATCACTGCATAAGGGATGATAAAGTAATAGGTTCACCATATGATTTGAAGGAATGAGTAATGCCACCTTGTCAACCTTCTCTCTTGCCCTTTGGTTGATTGTTTTGGACCCTTGGGCTTTTGGTTATTTGTTTGTGGGCTTTGTAAAACCCCCACCCTTGTTTTTCGTGGGCCTTGCTTATTTATTTGTGGGTTTTTGTTTTATTTTGAGGGTTAAATTTAAATGTTGACACCCATGTTTAAATGTAAAATTTAAAACATGAATACTATTATTTTTATTAACCCTCTTACCCTAACCTACAACTATTTAAATGACCCTCCCTACCCTAAGCATTTACATATTCTATTGTGACTTTATCCTAGCGTACTCTCAAAGTCGCCCTCAGCCTCTCTGAGTTATCGGGAGATTGGTTTATTCCGCTGATGAAGGATCCTTGTTGCCGCCTTTAACTCCCTCTTGTTGTCAGAATCATTCTTGAGGTTGTCGTGACCTTCTGTTGGTTTCGGTGTCGTGGCAGGAGCCATCTTCTGCCGTGGTGACAGCCGCCACCGTTGAGAAGGAGTCACGCGAGTAGGGTACCGCTTTTACCTTGATAAGGGGTGCCTCCTCGCTTGGAAGAGTGTCACCGTGATAGGGTATCACCGGCCGCTAGGGGTACCTTCCTCCGGATGTCGCCCACTTGTGTGATCGGGCCAGCTTCCCCTGTGATCACTTGGTCCACCGTACTTCATTTTGTTGATTGATTGGTTGTACCCTTGTTTGTTGTGGGTGGGTATCACCTTATTCCGGTGTGAGCCGAGCCATTCTCAGACATAGGTTTTCTTTGTTAGGGTTTTTTGTTTTGGGTTCCTTTTATCTTATCTGTGGTGGCATGAAAGTTCTCAAACGGCTATAGATTCTACGATCCGGGAACCAAAACTTTAATTGAGCATAAACTCAAGACCTATCTTCATTTTGGTTGTGCATCATCTTCAAAGTGGTAAGGTTACCGCCGTGTATGTTTCTAATTTGCTTCGCTGGAAAGTTCGGGGATCCGAAGCTCAAGTAACCTACCTTGTTTGTTGTTTAAAAGAGGTCTTGTATCATTGTTGACTATTACTGTTACACTTGGAAGGTTTTGCAACATTGTTTGTTTCAGAATTGAAATGAGTAGATCTCATTGCTATACTCTTAAGAATCTTGGCATCTCCTCGCTTTGTTTTGGAGAATCATTTAGTAGATCCACCATTTGAGAACTGCCATATATTTAGAGGGTTTTAAAATCATAGCTTGAGATTTGAGTTTACTAGTATTGAATGAGCTTTGTCCTTTCAAATTCTTTGTTTTATAATTGCCACCTGCTTTTCTATTAACCTATATGCCTGCGTTTCCGTGATCTAAAGTATCTTTTGTTTCTTTGAAATTTAAAAGGATCAGCCATCTTACCCCAAAATCTTCCTAACATGGTATCGAGTTTTAGGTGTAAGAACTCAAATCTAACTTTGAGTCTAAGCATGTATCCATTTTGTTTTAGGGTTGTTTGACATGGCTGTGATCTGTCAAAGTTAGCACTCAAGGCCGAAGACAGACTTACAGGGTCAGAAAACTTCACCGCATGGAAATACGTGTTACCGAGCTTAGTTTTGCGCATGAACTAGAAGACTCGAAATCCCGAGAAGTTGAAGAACCCACCATGCCAAAGAAGGGGCCGCTTTTAAGAGGAAACAAAACAAGGCCAGAATATCATCCTTAACTCTGTCAAAGACAACTTGTACCTATTATAGGTCCCTTGAGTACTCCTAAAGAGTGCTACGTTGCCTTAGCTGACCTCTATGAGAGAAGGTACACACTTAGAAAAGAGTCTTGAAGAAACAAATACATACTATGAAATGGGAAAAGAATGACCCAGTAGCCACTTTCTTCTCAAAGATCTACCAAGTTGGTATCACCGGACATGATAGGGTTTCGCTGAAGATGATGACAGGGTCCAAACAATGATTGATTGACTCCCTATTTGGGAGTCTTCCTTTGCCTCTCAGAAATGGAAGAGAAACCCAACCCAACTTTGCTAGACTATGGCATGACCGCTTGGAAGAGGAAGGAACAATGAACAGCTAGAAAAGATTTTCCTGTCCTACAAGAACATGCCTTAGCAGCAAAGAACAAGAGATGAAGAAGTTCCCAAAGTCAAAAAGCAAAGGTAAGAAACCCACAGGTAAACCTTCTCACCTAACTCCCCATCCATCTGCCTAAAGTAAATTGTTACAATTGGGGAAAGATAGGACACTATGCAAAAGATTACAAGAACCCTCCCTCACAGCAGAAAAGAAAAGGAAGGATTCAAAGGGTTTCAAATAGCCAAGCCCTCAAAGTTTCTAAATGAAGAAGTTAAACCTCAAGAAGAGCCTCAAAGAAGGCAAAACAGGGCTGCAACTAGAGAACAAGAATTACAGAAAAAACACTACCTTGTTTCCCCAAATTTTTCCGCGACCTTCACCAAGTTAGAGGAGATTTGGTTAATAGACTGTGGTGCCTCGAAACACATGACCGGCCTCAAGCAAAACCTTGCAAATTAACAAGACAAGAAATTCAAAGCAAAAGTTGAACTAGGCAACGAAGGCACTTACGAGATAAAACGTTTTGGCTCTATTTCATTTCATTTAATTCGTGTACCATCTTCATATTGATGAAATACTTGCCAAAATTCTGTCTAAAGAAAATTTGATTTCATTAGGAAAGTAAAAGGTTATACGCATTTTTTCTCAAAGGGCAAAGCCCTCTTATGTTTCCCAAATAAAGATTTAAATACCGCTATAACAATTGGAACTCGTGAATGTGGACTTTATAAGCTTTCAGGTCAAGTCATTCAAGCTCTAGCACATGAGATCGGCAACCTTTATTTCAAGTATCAGGAGACTAGGGCACTAACTTCAACGCGACTCCTGTGTTTGCAAAGATGGTGATTGTATAAAGCAGTGTTTTCTCGCTGAATCTAATAATATCTCTAGAAGGGTTGTTCACTTGGTAAGAACACAAAGAAACCCTATCCCTCTTAGCAAATGTGAAATCATCTCGAGTTTTAGATCTAATTCATTCAGATCTTTGTGGTCCCATGTCTGCACACTCTATGAATGGCCAGCCTATTACATTATCTTTATTGATGATTTTTCTCGCAAAACCTGGATATATTCTTTGAAAACTAAAGATGAATCTTTTTAGCAGATTTCAAGACTCTTTAAAACTTTGTTGGAGAACTGCATGGTGAAGTGGTCCGTTTTCGTAATGCATACCGGCAAAGAATCGACTCCTCTTGGCGATGAACTCGCCGGAAGCTTCCGATTAAGAGGGAGTCGACTGCGTCTTTACAACCTCAACAAAATGGGTACCGAACTTAAGAACAGACTATCCGTGAAGTGCCTGTGGCCATGATGCATGATCGAACTCACTATCTCTCTCAAGTGTAGGTCGCTAATACAAAGCAAAGATACATACATAACATGCCCTCACAGTACTTGATGCTAAAACTCAAGAAGTTTTCACAGTTGTAAACCATCATTGAGCATCTCGAGATTTTGGCAAAATCTGCCATACACATACCAAAAGAGAAGAGGACCAAACTTGAGCCGTCCGGAAGAAAGGAATCTTGTGGGATACAAATAAACTTCAAAGGGTATTACACAGATCTACATCCCGGTGACAAAAATTCATTGAAGTAAGCTCGTGATGTAACCTTCATGAAGAGAAATATCCTCGGTTCGCCGAGATTTTTGCGTAATTCCGAGGGAGCAGGAAGCTCCATCGCCATGATTCTCCCTCTCCGTGATGAACAGATGGAGGAAGCCTCCTCGAGATTGAAGCAAACCCATCTAGAGACTCACTGAATTTCCAATGGAGCTACCTACTGTCAAAATGGAAACCACTATGTCGCGGAAATTTTGAGAGAAGCGTAGCGTTGCACTCCAAGACCAAGGACACTTTCTTTATAGAAAGTGAAACCGGGAGCAGACTGGCCCACTTCCGAAGTTAACTAGTCAGAATTGATTCTGACCCTTCCACTTTTGTTGATGCCTCCAAACATCGGCATGTATGATGCCATGAGTGAAGAATATAACTCTATCTGAAGAATGATGTTTGGACAAGAGCTTTGTGTAGTCTCGCAACAAATCACAGGATTCTAAAATGGCTTTGTATAAATAAAGCATGCAAACAGATGGCGTCATGGAGAAGTATATAAGATTTGTGGCTCTGGCTTTTCTCTAAAGAAGGTACTGACACACGAGAGATTTTGTCTCCGCTGCTGCACTCATCTATCTAATCCATATTTCACTTGCAGTTGTATTTGGATGGAAATTACATCGATGGATGTTAAGACTGCCTTCCTAAACGGTGAAGTTGAAGAAGAGAAGCCTACATTGAGCACCAAGGCTTCATACTACACAATAAAAGATCTCATGTATGTAAAATTAAGAAAGCCTTGTATGGGATCAAACAAGCTCCAAGAGCTTGGTATGGGCGTATAGACAGCCACTTACAAAGCCTTGGATTCACCAAGAGCATAGCGGATCCAACTGTGATATAAAGGTCATTCAAAAAATCATCCGCTATTGGTTCTTTTGGATGACTTTTCCTCACTGGAGAGGAAGACTGATAGCTCAGACTAAGAGGGAACAAGTCATCCACATAAAGAATTTGAAATGAAAGACTTAAGCAATGCACTACTGGTTTAGAAGTTTGGCAGTAAAACCAGAGAGATTTTTCTCACCCGTGAGTAAATTATGCGCTATAGATATCCTCCCAGATTTGGCATGATGGACTCCAAGTCCATGTCTACTCCAATGATCTCAAATTTAAGAAACTCCAAGATCAAGTCACAAGCACATATCCAGAAGATCCCACCATGTATCGACAGATCATCGGATCCTTGATGTATCTCGTACAAACGAGACCAGACCGCTATGTCATATCAGCCTCCTCGAGCCAGCCTATGTGTGAACCAAACACATTCACATGATCAGGAAGGGAAACATATCCCTCAGATATGTTCCTGCGGGACCATAGCCTGCTATGGTCTCTTATACACATCCAAGGGATGTTACATCACGCCGTATCTGGGACATGGTAGTAGTTGTGGGATCTAAAGAGTACCTCCCTGACATTGCTTCAGCCTTGGTTCAACTATGATTTCCCCGTCCTAAATAGGAAATGTGGCCTGGCAGGCTCAAAGCACTCAAGTGAGCTGCCACAGCAGCTGCCAGCCTCCCAAGCCCCACGGTGAGCCCATTCCCAAGCCAACCATGTCCTGAGTAAAGCTTACAGAGAACCCTGTTTCTTGACAGATCGAAACACATTGAAAATGAGATATCATTATATCCTGAATGATCCAGAGGAAACTTCTCAGCTTACAAGATAAGTCTCACAAATAGCATTAGACATCAGATATCTCTCTTTCACCTTGCCACTGCCTTTGATAAAGTTTTGCATACTTTTGTGACAAGCTCGGTGTGGTCAGTAGAATACCCTCTCCTTGCCTAGAGGGAGTGTTAAATTTACATGTAACAGCAACAGAGCCATTCTCCCTGAGGATGGCTAAGACCCTAGACAAGATCTTGGGCCCCAAAGCAGCACTCCCTGCATGGCCTGGGACCAAATTGATGAAGACCCTAGATATTTCTAGAGCCCCCGGGTTTGTAACGTGGTAACCATGCCCTGGCATGGGAGTTCTGTCCTGGGACCAGCATTTGAGCACCTGACAGCCTTCTAGGGCCCCGGGTTTGTAACTAGGGTAACCATGCCCTGGGCATGGAAGTCTTGGTCCTGGGACTGGGCATTTGAAGACCCTAGATTTCTAGGGCCCCTAGGGGTTTTGTAACCAGGGTGACCGTGCCTGGGGCATGGGAGTGTTGGCCTGGGACCAAGCATTTAAGACCCCTAGATATTCTAGGGCCCCTCGATCCAGCTTCAGGGTAACCATGTCTGGTGCATGGGAGTCCCTATCCTGGGACCTAAGCATTTAAAAGACCCCTAGATATATTTAGGCCCCTCGGACTGGTCTGTGGTGCTCATGCTTGGGGTAATGAGTTGATCCCCTGGTCTCTCGGACCTTGGTGTAAAACTTGATGGTACATAACCTTCCTCTGAAGAAGGGCACAAACACAAGTGATAAAGTCCCCTATGCAGTGACGATAAAGTAATAGGGTCACCATGATTTGAAGGAATGAGTAATGCCACCTTGTCAACCTCTCTGCCCTTGGTTGATTGTTTTGGACCCTTAGGTTTTTGGTTATTTGTTTGTGGGTTTTGTAAAACCCTTACCCTTGTTGTGGGCCTTGTTTAGTTTGTTTGGGGTTTTTGTTTTATTTTGGCGGTTAATCTTAAAGTTAATGATCACATGTCTAAATGTAAAATTTAAACATGTGAATAATATTATTTTTATTAACCCTCTTACCTCAACCTTACAACTATTTAACACCCTCCCTACTCCTACATTTACATATTCTATTGTGACTTTATCCTAGTGTGGAGCCTCCCCAAAGCTGGGCGGCTCCCCAGTTCTAGTTGGCTGAGATTGTTTGTCCTCATGATGAAGGATCCTTGTTGCTGTCTTAACTCCTTGTTGCTGTAACTATTCCTTGAGGTTGGTGCACCCTTCTTTGTTGGTTTCAGCTGCAAGGGAGCCATCTTCTGATGTGAGGACAGCCGCTACCTGTTGAGAAGGAGTCGCTGCTAGAGTAGGGTACCGCCACCTTGATGAGGGTGCTGCTCCTGTTTTGAAGAGTGCCGCTACCTATATAGAGGTATCGCTGGCTGCTAGGGGTACCTTCTGTGGATGCTGTCCACTTGTGTGACTTCCACTTCTCCTTGTGTGATCACGTGTGGTCTGCAGCTTCACTTGTTGATTTCACTATTGCACCCTTGTTTGCTGTGGGTGGGTATCACCTTATTCCTGTGTGAGTCAAGTCAGCCTCAGCCATATGGTTTCTTTGTTAGGGTTTTAGGTTTTGTGGGTTCCATTTATCTTAACAGTGTTGGCATGAAAGTTCTCTCAAACGTTGGCTATAGATCTCAATAGATCTGAACCAAATTCTTTAACTGAGCATAAAACTAAAGGACCTATCTTCATTGTGGTTGTGCATCATCTTCAGTGGTAAGGTTACTGTCAGGTAAGGTTCTTGGCACCTGTTTCTGTTGAAAGTTCAGGATCTGAGTTCTAAGCAACCTTGTTTCATACTTAATAGAGGTCTTGTATCTTTGTTGACTGTTGCTGTTACACTTGGAAGGTTTTGCAATATTGTTTGTTTCAGAATTGAAATATAGATCTGCTGTTATACTTGGAAGAATCTTGGCATCTCTGTTTGCTTTGAGAATCATTTAGTAGATCCACTATTTGAGAACTGCTGTCATATATTTAGAGGGTTTTAAAATCACAGGTTGAGATTTGAGTTTACTAGTATTGAATGAGCTTTGTCCTTTCAGCCTTGTTTTCTTATACTGTCACTGTTTTCTATTAACCTATATGCTGTCTATGCTTCAGATCTAAAGTATCTTTGTTTTGAAATTTAAAAGTGACTGCTGTTTTCATCTTACCCTAAAATTCTAACAAGTAATACTAAAGTGTATATTTTATTTTATGTTGACTATATGAGTGCACCATTGAGATAATGAAATTATCAGAATCGAAGTGCGTTGATCCTATCATTGATATTGTCATCGGGTTATCCCGATTGCAGAAATGGAAGCCACCATTGATTAGAGAAAGGGGAGATGCCACCTGTGTAAATTAAGAATGGACGTAAAAACCGTCCATGAGGGTTGGTTGGAGCCACCAGAAGAATTCGTAATGCTTAAGAGCCGTAGTCAAAGGTTGGCCCAACCTGTAGATTGCAGAGGACAATAGCCGATGTCTTTAAGTTAAGTCGAGTTGTAGGCAAAGGAAGAAAGGGACAACACAAGTATTCCTAATGGGTGAAGGGCCAACCCAATTATTGAAAGTCAATTTGCAGCCTGATTTCAATTATACAAGTAAGTCTATTAACCTCTGTTGTGCGAAACTCCTAAACTACCAATGTACCAGTACCAGAAACTCGCAAAAGCTTGGAAATGCCTCAAAAACGCCCAAGTGCCCATGAGGAGCACGGGACCCTCTAATTCGTTTCTAAACCTACCTACAAATTAACCTATCATTCTTATTTTCTTGCAAGAAAATGTGTTATGTAGAAAAAACTATTTGTATATGTATATGTATATGTATGTATGTATGTACATCATGTTCCCCCCGACATACCCAGTTTTGGAGGGGGGTTGTGTTTCCAAGCTCTCCTGTTTTTGAAATTAGTACATGTTTCCACTTCTCATGCAACTTAGCCATTAACAGTCTAACTTACATGTACCTACAATTGGTGGAAGGGTATTTTTCTTTGTAGTAGCTACATGTCAGAATTGATGGAAGTGTATTTTTTTTAGTATTTGCAAGTTTGGAGTTAGAACAAAGATTATCATTTGGGCATTGTATGTTTTCATAAGAGAATTTATTTTCTTATCTACGTGCATTTTAGTTTATGAGATTGGTGGAAGGGTATTTTTCTTAGTAGTACCTACATGTTAGAATGGATGGAAGCGTATTTTTTTGAGTATTTGCAAGTTTGGAGTTAGAACAAAGACTAACATTGGGGCATAGTATGTTTTCAAAAGAGAATTTATTTTCTTATCTATGTGCATTTTAGTTTATGAGATTGGTAGATATTTGAAGAAGTTTTCTGGCTTGTAAACAATATTTTTATGTCTGAAATTTCCAGAAACAATTTGAGTTTTGGAGTGTGTTGGCGTCGTTACAGCAGTAGGGTTTTAATTGGCTTTGTTGAAGTGTGGGACAGCAGTAGGCTGTTGTCAAATGCTGAGTTTTATCAGCAAGATTGGTGTGTTTAAATTTTTAAAAATGGCCAATCTATCCCATATTATGTTCAAAGGCAATCATAGGTTTAACTGTAAAATTTTTACGTGGAAACAGATAATGCTTGAGTTATGAATATAAGTGCTTAGACAAAATTGTGTTGGGAAAGGAGGTGCAAACTACAACAAATGAGGATGTCCACGTTGAGTATGAGGCAAGAGATTGGGAGGCTGTGATGTTGATCAAACTCTCCATGATCAATAATGTATTACCTGAAAGGAAAGATGGCGATGATGTTTTCAAGATGTGGGTGCGTTTAAAAACCATGCATGAGACATCAAATAAAGGAATATTTTTTTTATCATGGTATGAAGTGTTTTTATTTGGCAAGCTAGTACATAACGCCTAGTTTCATAGGAAATGGTTATGGGAAGATCAATGTGAAAAGAAACAAGCTAATGTAACTGAATGCAAAGAGGAAGAAGAGTTTTGTGTGTGTATGACTAGCAATAAAGGAGTTATTGGGAACAAAACAGGTGGTACATTGATTTAGGTGCATCAAAACATTTTGCAAATCAGAAAGATTAATATATTGATTTTGTTTTGAGGACATGTGTGTTAGAATTGTCAATGCGGAAAACACAATTCACAATGATAATTAACAATCACACATAGATAATAGACACATGATTTCACGTGGTTCACCCAAACGTTGGGCTACGTCCACCAAGCATAGGCATCGGTTGTCTTATTATTCAAATCATGGAGATTACATCAACTCACTCACACTCAGTCTCTCACAGTCGTCTCTACCTCTACGGGCTTACATGTATTTATATACATTTACAAGAAGCTGAATAATAAATGCAATTCCTATCCATATTCTAACTTGGTCTATTTGTTGTAACCAATGCAGAATGATAGGATCCAAATTTGTTCTTGGTAATTCGTTGTCACCAAATCCCAACAATCTCCACCTTGACAACAATTAACCTGATACCTTGCTCCTTACTTTTGTTCATCACCTTTTCTGCAAGCCAAGAGAAGCCAAGCACCACTGCAACTTCTCTAATAAAACTGGTTTCATGATCTCGCCTGTGTGACTTGCACAAGTTTGGATTTCCTGGGTCACTCCGCCTCCAACATGTCTTCCACAACTATGTTGTGAAACATATTTAGTGATAGATCTCCTTCTATCCAAAACACCTGTAAAATATACATTACAATTATCATGGACCATCTCAGTGTAACCATTATAGGTGACATTTGTGCTTCTCAAACGTTGAAGCACCCATTTCACTGCAACACCTGAATCTATCACGTTTCTGATAACATCATTAGCATGTGAAACATCTCTTCTTAACCATTTCATCACATACAACAGACCTCCTACTGAACTTACACGAGACATAACCTTTCTTCTTTGTAGACAGGTCCTATTCTTGAAGAAAACTTATAATGGAAAGCAAGAGGGATAAAAACTGGTTTTACAATGTTCATACTGAACTCCAGCCACAACTTACCATTACCATCTCTGTTTACTTCCATGCCCTTAATTTGTTTTGCCACTCCTTGATCCCTCATCTGAATTGTCTTGTCCACTTGAGTAATTTTCTTATTGATTTTATCCATGCTTCAGTTTGCATCGAGCATATCATCAGCAAATAACATCAAGATTTTGAATGTACTATAAACTGTATAGTCATTCCCACCCTTTGAAAAATTCTGACTCACTATGAAGGATTCAAACCTCTTGTATATTTTCCTGGGTACCAATAGGCCATACAATGAATTATCTAGCATGCAAACAAATTTACCGTTGCAATCTTGAATCAACCCTTTTGGTTGTTCCATACATACTATTATCTCTGTCAACGATGACCTTGTGAGAAGTAGGATCCCACACACAACATCCCTTTATACCATCATCATAACTTGCAGAGATATAACACAAGCAAGAATTTAGAAACAAAGATTTTAAGTCTGGAAATGCTTTACCGCTTATCAGTACCTGCAATTCTTTCTTGCTCTTATGACCTTGATGCTTCTGCCATAAACAAGAAGATACATCTGTCACTTCAGATGCCACTTCAGTACTCCCTTCCAGCTTATAAAGGTTATCAACCTTTGTTGCCTTCATCACTACTAAATTACTTTTCGACACTGTGAGAGCTCCACCTTGACCTGTATACTTATATCCACAAGAATCCAACAGTCCTAATGAAATCAAATTTGATTTAAGCTCAGGTATATATCTAACATCCGTTAATTCCCTAACAATACCATCGAACATCCTGATTCTAATACTGCCAACCCCAACAATTTTACAGCGAATACCATTTCCCATAAACACTACACCCTCATCAACAGATTGGTAAGAAAAGAACTAATTTCTATGTGAGCACATGTTGTGGGAGGCACCTGAATCTAACTGCCATTCTTCTTGATATTGTAAATTACTAGAAACGGATAAAACTTGATCAATTATACCTGAATTTTTTACAGCCAAATTTGCTTCCTTCGTAGAGTTTTCCTCAGATTCCTTTCTCTTCCAGCAATCTTTCTTGAGATGTCCTGTTTTGCCACAGTACCAACATTTTTCTTTACACTTTCTATGTCTTGACTTAGATTGGAAAGAACTTCTCTCATTCTTCTCTGTGGTTTGACCTCTGATCAACATCGCCTCTGAAGTTGAGGTTTCTTTACTAGATTTTCTCCTCATCTCCTTAGCCAACAAAGCTCTCACAACAGAGTCATAATCTAAAACTTCTGTTGAGCTAAAGCTAATAGAGGTGACTAGATTATCCCAAGACTCGGGCAACGAACACAATAGTGTAATAGCCTTATCTTCATCTTCGAATTTAACTTCCATACTAGTCAATTGAACTATAAGGGTATTGAAGGTATTTAAATGGTCAACGACTTTTGTACTTTCTTTCATCCACAAACTGTACAACTGCCTCTTCAAGTAGATTCTACTCGTCAAGGATTTCGTCATATATAGACTTTCCAACTTCGTCCACAAACTAGCTGTTGTCTTCTCCGAGACAATATTGAACAGAACATCGTCGGCCAAACACAAGCGTATGGCACTCAGTGCTCTTGCATCCATCTCATCCCAGTCATCATCTGTTATGGTCGCGGGTTGCTTTGCTTTTCCCAAAAGCGCTTTCACCATGCCTTGTTGCACGAGCAGATCGTGCATCTTGAGCTTCCGGAGCTCAAAGTTGTTTTACCATTGATCTTTTCAACTTCAAACTTCGAACTCTGCATCTTAGCCATTAGCACAAAAAATCTCCCAATATCCACTGCTTATAAAAAAATCCTTTTAAATGTGGAGGAATAATAACTAAGGTTAAATGTGGATCCTTAATAAATAAGGTACAATGTTGAACCAAAAAATTTAAACCATAAAGAATTTAAGAAATATAAATTCTTTAAAATAAACTTTTTCAATACTCACATACATCCACTTTTAAATAAAAAACATTTTAATAAAAATTCTTGTTTACTTTAATTCACATTCACCCCTCCACCTTTACTTCATTCATCCACCCACGTGACTTGCATCTTCAATCTTTTATTAATAATAAACTTTTACTCACACTTTTATAAAAAATACCTTAACTTTCACCTCACTTGATTTACTTTCACCGCACACCATGCGAATTAATTTAAAATGAGATCGGGGCTTTTTTACTTAAGGGAGCCGCCGCATGCACCTCACGCTTCCACTACGGTGAGTCCGCACCTCTCGTGCAGCTGGAGTGCGGGAATCTCAAAGAGTCTACACACTGTATTGTATAGTTGGACCGCGGAAATTCCAGGCTTTTAAACGCGCTTGAAGTTTCACTAGTATGTCGCCGCACCCTTTCCGAGGAGGGACCTGCGGGGATGTTTAAATTTACGCACCCTCACACAGATTTCACTTTTGGCTCCTCCGAGAATTTGATGCTCCTTCAACCAGCTCTGATACCACTTGTTAGAATTGTCAATGCGGAAAACACAATTCACAATGATAATTAACAATCTCACACAGATAATAGACACATGATTTCACGTGGTTCACCCAAACGTTGGGCTACGTCCACCAAGCATAGGCATCGGTTGTCTTATTATTCAGATCATGGAGATTACATCAGCTCACTCACACTCAGTCTCTCACAGTCGTCTCTGCCTCTATGGGCTTACATGTATTTATATACATTTACAAGAAACTGAATAATAAATGCAATCCCTATCCATATTCTAACTTGGTCTATTTGTTGTAACCAACGCAGAATAATAGGATCCAAATCTTTTCTTGGTAATTTGTTGTCACCAAATCCCAACAATGTGCAACTGTAATTCTTTATCTTGAATGGTGGAGAAGAATACAAAGTTGAAGGCAAGGGAAGTGTGCAACTTTAGATGAGAGGTAAGACATTATTTAGGTATGTCTAATATATCCTGGGTTTGCAGGAAAAATTGCTTTCCATTAGCTGGATTATGAAAAGCATATCCCACACTTAGATGTTGGCTTCAGTGATAATAGATGTTTAATTGTTGACAAAAAGATCAAAATAATGATTTCTATGGGTGTGGAAGGACAGGGTTTGTTTCCACTGGTGGATGGTAAAAAGAAGTTGATGGTTACATGAAAGAACTTGGAGAACTGAATGGATAAGCTGCAGATTCATGATGCCTTATCTGCAGAGTTTCATGAAGAGAGGAAGACCCTTAGGGAGGGTGGAAGATGAAGTGCTAAAACAAAAGGTGCTTCCTGAGAGATGCAAATGCAAAACCTTGATATGATGAACCACCAAGATGTGGAGGAGATGAGTTTGAAGAACAAGTCACGTTCTATCTGAATGGTGGAAAGGATGCATATTCAGCCAACCTTGCCGCATACAATTCACGTCTAGAGACTGATTGAAGACCTTGTTTTGGAGTGGGCTGCACACATCTTGCATGTCCAAAGATTTTGTTTTTCTATTTGAACAAGTAAATCTTATGTAATATGACCATTATGGGAGGGTGTTAGAGATAATGGTAAACAATAGGTAATAAAGTCTTAGTTGGGGTCTTTATAATAAAGTGTTATAACTTATAATCATGAGATAATCAACGTAATGATTAAAAGATTTGGTATTCGGGAGTTACATGATTACTTCCCATTCTCCTACTATGTAATAAGGCATTGCATCACTCAATAATGAATCAATCCATTTTCTCTCATTCTTATGTGAATCAATTGACTCTCATTCTTATGTGCATTATTGTCTATGTGCATTATTGTCTACGCTCTTGTGTATGTAAACACAGACTGCATGGACCTACATTTTGGTCATTAATTAAATTATCTTATCTTATTATCTTTTAAGTGAGCACCTGCTAGGCTAGTTGTATAAGAGCAGGCTGAATTTTGGTGTGTTTTGTTCAGACAGCTATGTTTTTAGTATTTTCAAAATACCAACTTATTTCAATGTTCAGGGATATTTTCAGAGTGGTTAGACCTCATTTTCGTAGGCCTCTGAGTTTATGTAGTGGATAAGTTGTGGATGCCCTTAAACTTCATGCATTAGATTTAGTTATATTTAATAGAACAATTATTTTACCTAATTGCATTTGATAAGTGATTCGTATTGAACAGGAAGAGCATTGTATTGAATTTGAGGAAGAGGAAATTATTTCAGAAGGTGATGAAACTGAGGAAGAGTGCAGGGTGGAAAATACTGTTTCCAATGGAATTGCCGGTGATAGTAAGGATCTATTATCTGTATCTGCTGCACCATTTGTTAACAAAGGACAGAACTTGGTCAGAAACAGGTCAAAAAAATTTCACCGTCAGGCTTCTGCTACTGATTCTGTTGGCAACAAGTCAAAACCAAAAAAACAGAAGTCCAATCAAAGAGTTGGTAGGAGTCACCATGAAACTGTACAGTTTGGTTGCAGAAGGAATAAAAGGAGAGTAAAAGAGACACAGGAGACTAATGGCATATGTATAAATCCTGTTTCTGCGAATGTACAGGAATGTAATTTAAATGCTGTAGAACTTCCTACTGAAGGCTCATCTCACCAAAGTCCTGCAAAGCATTTGCAGAAGGGAAGAAATGTGAGGTGCTTTGGACAGAACTCACAACGTATTAATGCTGGTGCTGACATTGTTTCCAATGCATGTGAAAACCAATTGGTATCACATGCAAATGGTTCAGGGCTACACCATTCCGAGATTGGTAAAGAGGGGACTCAAGCTAGAGCCTTTGATAAGGAAGATTCTACTTTCCAGTCTGCCAAAGGTATTCTTTTCTGTATTATTTTCTTTCTAACTACTGCCCTCCACTGCTAACTGTTTTTCCTTAGGAATAATGAATACATACATAATTGTGTAAGAGAGACTTTTATTCATTACTGTGGTTGCTAGTTACAATCACATTATGTACATCTTTTAAGCAGTCAATATACTGGTATTCCCCAAGAACTGAAACTGGCCATTGGGTAAGATGGTTACTTGTCATAACCATTTTGCCACCCTTTAGGGACTTCAGATCACTAATTTGCCATAGAACAGTACAACTGATGCTCTTATTTAAATCAATTTAGAGACCGAAAATTTGAGCATAGTTAAGAAGCAAACCAGTTCCCTTAGCTGACTATGTGTAAAGGAGTTACGTCAACTTGCATTAACTGGACAAAGGTGTTTCTAGTATGTGGACATTGTTGTTGCAGTTCATTTGAGAGATATTGCTCGCTATAAAGTGGAACTAACACAAACAGGTATTTCTGCAGAGACAGACAAAACTACAATTGAAGCAGCTGAAGTTCTCACCGTAATCCATCATGGTTCAACAGACAAGGAAAAGGAATCTCAAGCTTCCTGAACTATGAATTTTCACCACCTCGATCGGATTTCCTGTAATATATTGTATTCCTCATCCGAGTAAACACCTCGGTAAAAGATGCCATCAATTTATATATGTTTTATGATACACAAAATTTTGTTTATGGATGCAAATGTTACATCCATATTTTTATGTTGATCAGTTCCTGACATCACCGTCTGTTTGAGTAGCAATTTGCTCATCTGTTATCACTTTTTTCAAATAAATGTCAGGTTTGTAGTGTATGCAGAAGTAGCTGTATTTTTGAGCATGTCCAGATAAATCAAATTATTCCCAAGACAGTGGTTGCATCTTACGATCCCACGGAACATTACATTTGCTGTTACTTTTGTTAAGGTTCACATTTAAGCCTTTTGGGTAAAAGAGTTGTATGCAATCACCACATTGGGCGAATTTTATTTGGAAAAAATCGAAATTTGCCGAATCTCTAGCACTGAAATAAATTCGCCAGATTTGGTAAATTTGATTTCCACGAATCTGGTTCATATGCAATTTTTCTAATATAAGATGACCTTAATCTGCTATTTAAGATATAAATCTCTTACGTCTAAAATTTAATTGTCTTATATTAGAATTTTGAGATAAAAGGGGTAGTTATTTGTTTAATCTAAATTTAATCTTCACGAAATCAATCGAGTATGGGTAAATTTCTTCTGGAATAAAGTGAATTTTATCATACTTTATGGATGAAGAAATTGTCTTCCAACATAATGTTTATATTTTGGAAATGTACAAATTTAGTTATAATATTAATAATACCATTAAGCTCAAACTGATGACAGGGACATTGTAGAGTGCATGAAAAAAAGTTACCCGTTATAGCTTGTCAGTGTCTATTTCTTTCCATATGTATCTCAAGTTATAGAGACATGAAACTTAAATTTTGTAATGACTTAATTTCAGAGAGAATGTTTGTGGCAAATAAAAATATAATTAATTTGAATATAGATTAATTTTTTTAACTCAATTAGTTTGAATATAGATGATTTTTGTAACTCTCATTAGATGATTTTTGTAACTCATAATTTATTTTTAGTAAATTGATTTAATTTATATTTTTAATTTAATAAATAAATATTGATATCCTAATTATATAATGGGTTTATGGTTATGTTGATAATATGATGTGTTTATATTTCATATTGCAACATTACCATATTTATAAATTTGCTTTAAACCTTTACTAGCAGAATTAGGCAACCACTACAAATGTTAGTATTAATTTGTGATGTGATGGATAAATCTTAACGACTTAGACAAAATCAAATATTCATCCCAAAGAAATTGGCACAAATGTTTGAGTAATTAATCAACACTCTAATTATATCAATTGAATAAATTGTACAAGGAATATGAATAATATAAAGCTTCAACAACTAAGCAATTAAAGGAATCAACTAATCAATCCCTTTACAATGTCAAAAAAAACATAATAAACTAGTCAAGGGAATAATATCGCTTTGTTTCTCATAATACTTTGTTGTGCGCAACATAACTTTAGCCCTCAAACTAAAGCCTTTTCCTCTATAAAACCTTTGTCTATCACTGTGCGCTAAAAACTACACTCGTTTACTCCCTTGCTTCTGCCCCTGCTGTCATACGACCAAGCACTTACATTCTAGTGACTCAATTTTTTTTCCCTCTTTCAAAATCCATTGTTGATCGTCACATAATGGATGATCTTGATCGTACCTCGGATTGCTTCTACTCTCCAATCTTTACTGTCGATTGTCTCCCAATCAGATGGTAAGTTTGTTGCACAACAAACAACCAAGACAAGGAATATTCCCTTGACACCTTTGTCTCGATACTCCTTTTTAAATCAACGCACTGGAATAGGCTCTGAAATGGCAACGTTGATGGAAGGTTGATCCTCGTCCTTGGGTGCGTCCGATGGACGGTTCAAATTCAACATTCCTTTTCCTTTGTTTTAGAACTCCTCTGTCGGACTCCCCGAGATGCCACACTCTGAAATGTCTTTCCGACAATCTTCGTCTTCCTCCTCGGATTTCGAACAACCAAGCCACCTCCATCGTTGATCTTCTCTAGATCTAACGGTCACGATCATCGTCCTGATTCTACTGCGGCATGCCTATGCCATGGCACTCGTGTGGATGCCACGTGTCAACCTCTTACTTGTCAATCCCACTGCCATGTGTTGCTTGTTCATTCATCCACTTCACTACTGTTAGTACCTAAACCTACATGCATAGGTGCTCCTCTAAGCCTAGCCTACCAATCCATAATTCTTCTCCAAACTAATCCTTTCTATCTGCTTTATATTTTTTATGCCCCATTCACCTTTGGTTTTGTGTTCTTTGCTTTAATTTAATTTTATTGTTTCTTTATAAGGCATGTTCAAAAGTGGTTACATAGGTTTTGATTTGTCACATCATGGATGGATTGGTTTAATTTCTCATCTGCAAGGTGTTGATATTATGGTAGTTGCGGGAGGTATTAAACCTCCACGTGTAACCTTGACAAAAATAGAATATTCCGAGAAGCAGGAAGAAACCCTAAAACATTGGACATAACCCTAGAAGACAAGTCGACTAAAGAAAATAATTAATATTGAGTTTTTAGCTTCCAGAAAGAGAAGTCGGCCCAGAGAGTTAAGGAAGAACAATATAAATACAGGATGCCAAAGCTCATTTGGACACACACAACTCGCAACTGCAAAAATTTAGTGCGCACTGCAGAAATTTAGTAAGTGCACAAGTCTGGAGAGTAGTTGCAGTTGCAACTATTGCAACTAGTATTTTCGGTTTTAGGCTTGGACTTTCTCTTGGTTATGGTTTGGAATTTCTGCTTGGTATGCTAGCTCTGGAGAGTGGTACGCTACCTTGTTGACTTTTGGACCTAGGGCTTGCTTCCAGAATTATTCTCTCTGTCAAGGTTAAGGTGCTTGGGAGTGGCTTCGACCTATGGTTGGGTGACAATATTTCTATATTGTTTATGGTTAAATGAGCACACCTATTATTTCTAACAGGTTATGGGCCCACACTATTTTCGAACAATCTAACCGCTGAAAGATAGATTGGGAGGACTTGCTGAGTTAAAATTGCAGTTGCAGTGAAAGTTTTTGCTGCAACAACAAAACCCTAACCCTCTTGTTAAGTCAACTTACGTGAAGAGCTTGACCTAATTCCTGGATAGCCTAGTGCACCCTAGCCTAGCGCACCTCCTGGTACTCTCAGCGAGCTAAGACGTCAAGTTTGAGTTTTTGGTCAAAGTCAAAGGTTGACCAAATCAAAGCAGTCATGACGTACTCTATGAAGTCAGAAAACAAGTTAGAAGGGGCTTCTAAATTCAAAGCATGGAAAACAAGGATTGATTTCATCCTTGCCAAAGATAAAGTGTTGGATATTGTGAAAGGAAAGATCGTGGAACCACAGTTTGAAGAAGGAAAAGAGAAGGAACCTCAGAACATTGCAGTTATGGAGAAGTTGAAGAACAATGACATCAATTCCATGAGTATCATAGTGGACTTTGTAAAAGACCACTCGATACCCTACATCTCTCATCTTGACTCATCTAAGAAGATATGCGATGCCCTAACTAACCTCTTCCCAGTCAGAAACTTTGGACAAGTGAGTCTGAAGAATGAGCTCCGTGACATGAAAATGAATGATGATGACATCGTAACATCATACTTGGTAAGAATATCTCAATTAAGAGATCAACTACAAGCTATTGAATAAATCATTTCAGAAAAGGAACTGGTAAATATAGTACTCAATGGCCTTCCCAAGGCATGGGATGCATTTGCCGCAAGCATGAACACAAGAAAGGAGTATCCCACATTTGAAGAAATTTGGACTTGCTGTGCACAAGAAGAATTAAGGATTAGCGCAAAAGAGAAATTCCAAAGGAAGATGATGATCAAACCTCACAACAAAGTTCAAGAAATTCAGGAATAAGAAGTTTGACTCAAGGAAGAATCAGATCAAGAAAATGATATGTCAAAAATACAAAGCTTCAATTGTTGAAAATATGAATCACCGTCCTAAGTTAAAGAAAAGGAAGGAAACACACGAAGCAACAGTTGTTGAAGAAAAGGAACCCTCAAAGAAAGTCAAACAAGATGAGCAAGATTTCTTCTTCTAAGTCGAGGTAACAATATTCTTCAAAGCTCTTGTACATACCATGTTTACATAGTTTCTGTACATATCATGCATATCTATTTCTTAGAAGATAAGATGTTCAAGTGAAACAATACCTATGGAAGAATAACAAGATAAGGATTGCTATCACGATGACTACAAGTCAAGCAATACAGATGAAAATATGAAGTATGTTGACAATCCTTGGTAACAATTCCCGTGGAAGCTATTATATAAGTAACAACTGCCAGATAAGCTGAAATCATAATCAAACTTGAAGAGACCCAGACGAAGTCAAAACAGAAAGAAGTCAACAATCAAGAGGAAATTAGAAAAAGACTTGTGACACTTTGCAGAAGGCAATAAGGATGCAGACGAAAGCATGGACTCTCTTAGTTAGAGGGAGCTGATTACATAATTCCAATAGAAGAGCATGCATTCATGCATGAAGTATGGATTAGGAGGGAGTTAATCCTAAATGATATGATCCATTGAGAATTATGAAGTATCTGTCCATGTTCCCATTGAAAGTAGCAGCCATGATAAGAAGCACGTGTTTAGAAGAAGTCTTCTTCGAAAAGAAGCCTTAAAGTATCCTTGGTTGTCCATTTACAACCATGATCCCATGATGAAAGGAAGAAGTTGGAATCTTCAAGGAATGGAATCTATAGAAGACTCCATGGACCCAAGAGCTAAATAAAAACATGAGGAGGAAGATGAAGATTCCAAGAAAGAAAGAAAAGCCAAAACAACTAGTTATTATACCGAGAATCACAAAGACTACCAGCTTGGTTTGAACCCACTAGAAGCAATCGACCGTTAGATCAAGGACATGAATATGTGTCACATCGAGAGATCTACGTCAGCAGAACATGCCAACAAGGACATGTGGCAGACCATGTCAGTAAGGACATGTGGCAGACCACTTCAACAAGGACGTGTGGCAGACCACGTCAGCGAGGACATATGACAAACCATGTTGACAAAGCACGTCAACAAGGACACATGGCATAGTCAGATAATGACAAGTGTCAAGTTGAAATCAACATTTCAGGTACGTGCAAATAACGAATCTGAGTAACACGTGGCAGACACTCGGCTTGTGCCACATCATCAAGTGACGTAAGCAAGTTACGTCACTCTGGGAGTTTTACTTTGGGAGTTTCACCACCAGCAAATGCCCAAAGTCCCGGATGCCGAAGTCCCGAAGTGGACATGGGTTTTCTGATTTGAAGATCACTTCGGGTGTAGTGGAAGGATAGTGTAAGTGGAAGTATTAACCGACAGCAAGCGGTTTCCACCGCCTATGACTTATTCATCAGGTGATCACTTTGGAGCAAAATGAAGCAACGATTAACCTAAGTCTCGGAGTCCTGAATGCCGGAGTTCCGAAGTGGACATGAGTCGTCCGATCTAAAGATCACTTCAGGTGTATTCTCAACCATTGATCATATTACAATCGAAGGATAGTGTAAGTAGAATAGATGAAGTCCCGGAGTAAATGGTGGCCATCCATCTCAATGGTTGATTAAGTCCTAGCCAACAGATTAAGCAGTGAAAGGATAAAGTGTAAGGATCGAATCTAACCATTGATCTGGTTAGGCGAAATAAAAGTGAAATGTCCGATCTGTTCGACGAAATCCTATTTGGAAGATTTGACAGGTTGAAAGTCCCGAAGTCCCGACTGTCGTCCATCTCATCAGGATATTAAATCGTGACCGTTGATTCTGATAAGTGCTCAAGCGCTCATTTGGGCTAACGTCTGGATACTGCCATTGGTCATATGGTAAGAGATTTAAAAGGAAGAATATAATAAGTTTATAAAGTTGATAAGCTCGTGGTTCTACGCATGTGATCACATAGAAATGGTTTGAAGGAAGCGCCTATGCATAACTCAGTTTCTGAAATAATTGCAGAGATTTGGGATCGAGTTAAAAATGAAATTGATCCATATCTTTGATCAATTTATGAAAAGCCTTCACGGTAAGAATATGAAACAATGATAATGGTTAAGTTAAATGAAGAGGTGCGATGGTCCAAATGAAGGGACACAATGTCTCACACTCACTCCGTTTTGAAAAATATATAAATGAGAAAGAGTGGTGACAAGATAGGGTCTCTGTGGTTCAGATTAAAAGATTAAAAACAAAAGTAGAGTCCAAGATGAAGATCTGTTCGTTCTAAGGTGCCTATCAATGTCTTATTGAATATCAAGAACAGAAGAAGACATCGCATCAATTATTCAATCCAGTACTTGATATAAAAGACCATACAAGCAAAGGTTGCAACAGACAAGTAGAAAGTACAACAATGGTTGCATGATTCAAATTCAATGAAGAGCAAAAAAGATTGATTTGAATTTTAAAATAAGGGTGGTTGGGTGGTGCAAGGGCAGGTTGGATCCTATAGGGGAGTAGGTTCTTCCTTTTCAATTGTAGCTGACTAAACAAGGGGTCGTAGTCTCCTACCAGTTGGCGCTGGTGAACAGAGGGAGTTGGTGCTTCCTTGTCAGTTGTAGCTGACTAAATAGGGGGTCGTAGCCTCCTACCAGGGTGCTTGTGAACAAAGGGTGTGGGTGCATCCTGATCAGTTGGTGCTGATCGAAAATGAAGAATATCTTCCTTCTATGTAACTTGTAAGAAAATGAATTTTGCAGTTAATAGAAAAGTGTTGGTGGTTTTCCCTGTTGGGTTCCACGATAAAATCCTGTGTTCATAAGAGTTTGTTGTTCATCATATATTTCTTAATTGAATAATTAATATGTGTTCTTAATATGGATGAAGTTAAAAAGAAAAAAGTAGGCAATACTGATTCACCCCCCCCTCTCAGTATTGTTGGATATTCCATCACCGCGAAGCAATATCACTTCATTAGCTCCTGACAGATTTATTTGCTTATGAGATGGATCCTACCATTATTCATTATGATAACCAGAGCTATGTGAAGCTCTCTGAGAACCCCGTGTTTCACGATATATCGAAACACATTGAGATAAAATATCATTATATCAGAGACATGGTGGAGAGGAAAGTAGTACACGTGAAGTACCTTCCTACACATGAGTAGATTGCAGATATCTTCACCAAACTGCCTGTTAAGACAAAGTTCGAGTACTTCCGTGAGAGACTTTGCCTGGTGGATAATACCTCCCTAGCTGAGAGGGAGTGTTGATGATTACAACCAAGACAAAGTTCGAATACTTTCGTGAGAGACTTGGCCTGGTGGAGAATGCCTCCCTAGATGAGAGGGAGTGTTGATGATTATAACTACGTGAGACATCCTCCAGGACATAGACTGAGTGAGCCGGTCTGTGAGAGAGCCCATGAGTTGGGTGTGCCCATAAGATGGGTGTGTCATTCCCCTCTGAGACAGAGATGGAACATTGTGTGCCCCTATGTAGGGAAGATGCCCATGATCTGGGTGTGTCATTCTCTCTGAGACAGAGATGGAACGTTGTGTGCCCTTGAAAATGGAAGATGCGCATGAGATGGGTGTGTCGTTTTAGATGAATCAATGTGTACCCCTGTGAGGGGTGAAGGAGCCCATGTGATGGGTTTATTGTTCTCCTCTGTGTAGAGATTTGAGACAATGTGGTATTCCAGATGATTCTCCTGTGAGATTCACTGAGATAGAGATCTGTTGAGTAGGACGTCCCTGTGGTTGAGTAAGGTGGACGTGAGCCTAGTGGTTGAGCACTAGTGAGTGTGTATCCAGATGATTCTCTTGTGAGACTCAGTGAGATAGAGATCTATTGAGTTGGACATCCCTACGACTGAGCATAAGTGGACGTGCCCCTAGTGGCTGAGCACTAATGGGTGTGTGATATCCCTTGCTATATTGTCTAAGAGTTAGATTTACCTGTAACCCTAATTGTGATGTAAAGGGTACATGTCGACCCCACCATAAAGTGAAAGACAATTAATATGGTAATTATTAATTATATTCTGAGTTATTGAGGTGGGCCCTGTTGTGCCAATAGACACCACTTTTGATGTGTCCAATCTAATATACATAAAGGTGATTTCCCCATTGAGGAAACACAACACACATGTGATTTTGGAAATTTCAGCAAGTACAGGTTCTAGGGCTGAAGTGCGCACCTCTCTTGGGCGCTAGCTTTCTTGGTTTTTGAGAGCACCCTTTTGTGTGCTAGGTCGATGGTGTGGGAGGTCTTTCTCTTGAGAATATAGAAAATTATTGGCTGGGTTTTCTTCCCTTGTTTAGAAGGGTTTCCGAGGATACTTCTTGTGTACTTGTGCATGGTATTTCTTGTTGTGATATTGGTTACTGCAATAAATTGTTTATGGTGTAGCTGCAATTGTCTATGGTTCAAGTAAAATTCTAAAATTGGAATAAACTTCATGCTTGAGCCTAGCCTAGTGAAAAATCAACATGGTATCATAGCATAGGTCTTGAAGAAGATATTGCACAAGCCTTCAAAGCAAGCCGTCCTCCTTTTTGCAGAACCGTACGATCCTCCTAGGGTTTCCATAAATTCCGTACAGACCTCCCTATTTTCCAGTTTCAACTCTTAATACTTGGACGTTGGAGATAAATTTGGCATAGGAGAGTACAAACTCCTCCAACGCACCTCAAGAGACTCAGAGTGAAATTCTGAGAATTTTGAATTTTTGGCCCTAGGGTTTCTAGGGTTTCAGAATTTTCTGCAGATTTTTGGTTTTAGGGTTTCTGCAGCTCATTGAAGGAACTTTTCAGTACACTAATATTTCCATGACTCTCTTAAAGCTTATTTTTGGCATTCATAAGCCCAACAAAACCTAAGGTTGCTAGCCTAGCCTAGCCGTTAGGTTTTCTAGCCCAGTTAGCAAGGGTTTATGAAGAATTTGAAAACATGAAGAACAAAACCTTGGTGGAAGATAGACTTGATGGATCAAGAAACTTCAGTTCCTGAAAGTCAAGACTTCAGATCACCCTTGAAGAGGATGACCTATTGAGTGTGATACAAAAGGATTTAGCAGAGACAACTACCGATGAAGAGAAGGAAGACAAGAAGGAAGACAACGTCAAGGCAATGAAGATAATAATCTACTCAGAAAGAGATCATCTCCTACCTCATATTTCCAACCCGAAGACAACTTATGAAATGTATGAAGCATTGAAGAATATGTTTGAGAATGAAAACACCCTCAGAGCTCTTACATTGAAGGGCCAACTTCAAAGTATCAAGATGACAAAAAGGTGACACCGTTACTGCCTTCTTTATGAAGATGTCAGAGATCATAGATCAGCTAGGTGCCATTGGAGAAATCATACCTGACAGAGAACTTTTTTTGAGCACTCTCAATAATATTCCAAAACATTGGGAACCATTTCTTCAAAGTATCAGTGGAAGAGAAAAGCTACCTACTTTTGATCGTCTATGGACAAACTATACCCAAGAAGAAATCAAACTTAGAGCTAGAGGAGTGGAAGACTTACCTCTTGATGAAAATAATGCTCTTGCACTTCATACAAAGAAAAGAGGAAGATTTAAAAGAAACTTTGGGAAAACATTCAAAGATGAGAAGACTTCATCATCTTCAGGTTATGATAAGAGAAGAGACATGACAAAGATCCCGTGCTTCAGATGTGACAAGTATGGGAAGTATGCGAGAAATTTTCCCACCAGAAAGAAAGGAAGACAATATGCTTGGACCACTGACATTGATCCAAACCCACCTCAAAAGGATGAAGACAAGAGAGATGAAGAGTACTTATTCTAAACCAAATGCAAGATTGAGCATGAATGAAGACTAAGGTAATTTGTTTGATTTAATCATTAAACTTGTAGTTGATTTCATTTTTGATAGTGAAGGATATTATACCTAGTGTGGGAGCCCTCATGACTTGGACCATTATCCCTGGTACGGGAGTCCAACCTTTATTGATTGATTATTATTCTAGTACAGGAGGCCATCCCTATGGGATACCATCTTGGTTATTATCCTAGTACGAAGGTCATCAAAATACTGTAGAATCAGTAGAGGACCTGAGAAGACATGAGATATCTCTAGGTTAGCAAACAAGAAAATTAAGATATCTATCCTTCATACTTCATATGGAGTTACTTGACTCAGAGGGAGTCAAAATATTTGATAAAAAGGAAGAGACATTACCTTCTCCCCTTCAGCAGTTCAGAGGGAGACAACCATTGATCTAGTTGATCAAGTTTCTTCAGTTGATATGACCAGAGACATTGCAGTAGGCCATAAAAGGCCTATCTGGGCTCGAAAAACTCTGCAAAATGCAGAGGGACAGACAACCTCTCAAGGAACATCCCAAGAGAGAAAGAGACCAAAGAGATTTTCGAGCTAATTTTCGTCCATGAGTCACATCATTGATTCTAAGTCTTTTTTCATGGAGAAGCAACATGTGAGAAGGTATGGCAAGATTCCATGACAAAAGAAAACCAGTCTATCTTGAAGAATGATGTATGGGATATTGTTCCGAGACCAGAAGGGAAGTTTATGGTGACTTCCAAGTGGATATATAAGATCAAGCATGCAAATGATGGAAGTGTCGAGAAATAAAAAGCGATATTTGTAGCCAAAGGATTCTCACAAGTAGAGGGAGTTGACTATGATGAGACATTTACTCCAGTAGACTGATACACTTCCATTCGTACTATCATTGCACTAGCTACATCCATGAGTTGGAAGCTACATCGGATGGATGTAAAGACAACCTTTCTCAATGATGAGATTGAGGAAAAAGTTTATATCGAGAAACCAGAAGGATTCGTGAAATACAATGAGAAATCTCATGTGTGTAGGTTGAAGAAATCCTTGTATGGACTAAAGCAAGCACTTTGTGCTTGGTATGAGAAAATGGATGGATTCTTGATGAGTTTGGGCTTCAACAAGAGTGTTGTTGATCCAAACCTATATTATCATATTGTTGGTAACAAGTACCTAATCTTGGTCTTGTATGTGGATGACTTATTCCTCACCGGTTCAGAAAGACTTATTGTTGAACACAAGCGAGCATTGACTTCTGAATTCGAGATGAAGGATTTGGGTATGATGCACTACTTATTGAGACTAGAAGTATGGAAGAGAACTGATGATATTTTCTCGAGTCAAGGAAAATATACAGTGGAGATATTGAAGAAGTTCGGTATGACAAAGTGAAAATCCATGCCTACACCGATGGTGATGGATTTGAAGAAAATAAATGATGCTTCTATTGATTCAGATGAGATTGATTCACATTTGTACCGACAAATGATTGGATCATTGATGTATTTGGTTAGCACCAGACCTGTTATATGCTATGCAGTGAATGTGCTTAGTCACTTCATGAGTCAGCCGAGACATACTCACTGGATAGTAGCAAAGCATGTATTGAGATAGCTACGAGGCACAGTTGGATATGGCCTGAGATATGCCTCCAATGTAGACTTGAGATTTCATGGATATACCGATGCATATTGGGCAGGGAGTGCAGTGGACCAAAAGAGCACATTCGATTGTTGTTTTACATTGGGGTCTGCCATGGTTTCCTGGTGCAGCAGGAAACAAAGCTATGTGGCCTTGAGTACCACAGAAGCAAAGTATATAACATTGAGTGTGGCAGTCCATGAAGCAGTATGGATTCGCTAGCTCCTAACAAATGTATTTGATTATGAGCTGGATCCTACCATTATTCATTGTGATAACCAGAGTTGTGTGAAGCTCTCTGAGAACCCTGTGTTTCATGATAGATCAAAACACATTGAGATAAAATATCATTATATCAGAGACATGGTGCAGAGGAAAGGAGTACACATGTAGTACCTTCCTACACATGAGTAGATTGTAGATATATTCACCAAACTGCTTGCTAAGATGAAGTTCGAGTACTTCCGTGAGAGACTTGGCTTGGTGGAGAATACCTCCCTAACTGAGAGGGAGTGTTGACGATTATAGCCAAGACAAAGTTTGAGTACTTCCGTGAGAGACTTGGCTTGGTGGAGAATGCCTCCCTAGCTAAGAGGGAGTGTTGATGATTACAACTGCGTGAGACATCCTCGAGGACACATACTGAGTGAGTCGACCTGTGAGAGAGCCCATGAGTTGGATGTTCCCATAAGATGGGTGTGTTTTTCCCCTCTGAGACAGAGATGGAACATTGTGTGCCCTTGTGTATGGAAGATGCCCATGAGCTGGGTGTGTCGTTCTCTTTGAGACAGAGATGGAACAATGTGTGCCCCTGAGAAGGGAAGATGCCCATGATATGGGTGTGTCGTTTGAGATGAAACGATGTGTACCCCCATGAGGGGTGAAGGAGCCCATGTGATGGATTTACTGTTCTCCTGTGTGTAGAGAGTTGAGACGATGCGTTACTCCATATGATTCTCCTGTGAGACTCACTGAAATAAAGATTTGTTGAGTAGGACGTCTCTGTGGTCGAGCACAGGTGGACGTGATCCTACTGGCTGAGCACTAGGGAGTGTGTATCCAGATGATTCTCTTGTGAGACTTAGTGAGATAGAGATATGTTGAGTTGGATGTCCCTATGACTCAGGTGGACATGCCCCTAGTGGCTGAGCACTAGTGGGTGTGTGATATTCCTTTCTATATTGTCTAAGAGTTAGATTTACTTGTAACCCTAATTGTGATGTAAAGGGTACAGGTCGACCCCACCATAAAGTGAAAGACAATTATTGTAAAATATAATTAATATGGTAATTATTAATTATATTTTGAGTTATTGAGGTCGGCCCTGTTGTGCCAATAGACACCACTTTTGATGTGTCTAGTCTAATATAAATAAAGGTGATTTCCCCATTGAGGAAACACAACACACATGTGATTTTGGAAATTTCAGCAAGTACAAGTTCTAGGGTTGAAGTGTACACCTCTCTTGGGTGCTATCCTTCTTGGTTTTTGAGAGCACCCTTTTGTGTGCTAGGTATATGGTGTGGGAGGTCTTTCTCTTGAGAATATAACAAAGGATTGGTTGGGTTTTCTTCCTTGGTTGAGAAGGGTTTCCCAGGATACTTCTTGTGTACTTGTGCATGGTATTTCTTCTTCTGATATTGGTTATTGCATAAAATTGTTTATGGTGTAGCTGCAATTGTCTAATTAAAATGCTAAAATTGGAATAAAGTTCATGCTTGAGCCTAGCCTAGTGAAAAATCAACACTAACTAACCTCTTCTTAGTCAGAAACTTTGGACAAGTAATGAGTCTGAAGAATGAGATCCGTGAAATGAAAATGAATGATGATGAAAACGTAACATCATACTTGGTAAGAATATCTCAATTAAGAGATCAACTACAAGCTATTGAAGAAATCATTTCAGAAAAGGAACTGGTAAATATAGTACTCAATGGCCTTCCCAAGGCATGGGATGCATTTTACGCAAGCATGAGCACAACAAAGGAATAAGAAGAAGTTTGGCTCAAGGAAGAAACCAAATCAAGAAAATGATATGTCAAAAATACAATGCTTCAACTATCGAAAGTTTGAATCATTGTCCTGAGTTAAAGAAAATGAAGGAAACACACGAAGCAACAATTACCGAAGAAAAGGAACCCTCAAAGAAAGTCAAACAAGATGAAGCAAGATTTCTTCTTCTAAGTCAAGGTAACAATATTCTTCAAAGTTCTTGTACATACCATGTTTACATAGTTTCTGTACATATCATGCATATCTATTTCTTA
>SNQJ01S0005128.1:53181-73958 GCA_010110895.2 Picea sitchensis | reverse complement strand
AGTCAAACAAGATGAAGCAAGATTTCTTCTTCTAAGTCAAGGTAACAATATTCTTCAAAGTTCTTGTACATACCATGTTTACATAGTTTCTGTACATATCATGCATATCTATTTCTTAGAAGATAAGATGTTCAAGTGAAACACTACCAATGGAAGAATAACAAGATAAGGATTTCTATGATGATGACTACAAGTCAAGCAATACACATGAAAATATGAAGTATGTTGACAATCCTTGGTAACAATTCATGTGGAAGATATTATATAAGTAACAACTGCTAGATAATATGAAATCATAATCAAACTTGAAGAGACCCAGAAGAAGTCAAAACAAAAATAAGTCAACAATCAAGAGGAAATTAGAAAAATACTTGTGACACTTTGCAGAAGGCAATAAGGATGCATACAGAAGTGTTGACTCTCTTAGTTGGAGGGAGCTGATTACAGGATTCCAAAAGAAGAGCATGCATTTATGCATGAAGTAGGGATTAGGAGTGAGCTAATCCTAAATGATATGATCCATTGAGGATTATGAAGTATTTTTCCATTTTCCCATTGAAAGTAGCAGCCATGATAAGCAACACGTGTTCAGAAGAAGTCTTCTTCAAAAAGAAGCCTTAAAGTATCCTTGGTTGTCCATCTACATCCATGATCCCATGATGAAAGGAAGAAGTTGGAATATTTAGGGAATGGAATCTATATAAGACTCCATGGAACCAAGATCTAAAGAAAAACATGAAGAGGAACATGAATATTCCAATAAAGAAAGAAAATACAAAACAACCAGTTATTATACCGAGAATCACAAAGACTACCAGCTTGGTTTGAACCCGCTAGAAGGAATTGAGCAGAATAAATGAAAATTATAATAAAGAACAATGTATGTAAGAAAATGTGAAAAATACTTATGAATGGAAGCATTGCAAGATTCATAGATTCTTCCAAAAGGAGGGAGAAGACTATGACAACAACTTGTTCCAGTAAACTAGATATATCTCTTGTAGTATCCATGGATTGGAATTTACATGTAAAAGACTGTTCTTCCCAATACAGAAAGTGAGAAAGAATCTTATACCAGAAAAGAGACCTATGTATGAAGATATAAGAAGACCTTGTATGGATTCAAACAACTTGATGTAGAGTATCTCATATACATCATAAGCGTGGTGAAAACTTTCTATGACAGAGATAGTGTATCAGAATAGTTACTTAGAAGTCTGGGATGATGGATTTCCAATCCATGGAAAACTCTCTCGATGATAGAAGAAGTGCTACTTGGATATGTTTCAGTTTGAGTATTTCCATGACATCATGAGCTAGCACGAAACATAAGTGTTGAATTTGACCATGATATATTGTAATGGTCAAAGCTATATGAATCCTTCATAGAAAACCAATTTTCCATGACAGACCAAAGTACATTGAGATCACGCATTATATTCTCTGTGATGAAGTATAGAAAAGAGAAGTGGTTCTCCAATATATCTCCACAGATGAGAAGATAACATAGATTTTGGTAAAGTCTTTGTCCAAGATGAAAATTTTGTGTACTTAAGAAACAAGATGGGACTTGTGGAGACAAATTCCTTATTGAAAAAGGAAAAGATTATTCTCAGGTTGGGAGGGAGCACTGATATGTTATTGATTTATGGACAATCATTTTTCAGTTTGAAAAAAAAAATGGTCCAGGATGAGAAGTGCCTTTCTAGTTCAGAAAGTGGTTTGAGATTTCTGACGGATAGGAATTTTCCAGTTTGGAAAATGGTCTAGATAGGACAATAATTTTCGTAATGAAAATGGTATGATAGATTGCTGATGTACCATAGACTACGATTCCCCTTATGGCCAGTGTGGGGGAATGGTCTAGGACAATAATTCTTCTTGGTATTCACTCTAAGTAGTGGTCAAGTAGAATGGTATGCCTCGCCGAGCAGTCATTATTTCAAAGTTCACAGTTGTGAGCAGTTTCGAAGAATGGTTCTCTTTGGAGGTTGGTGCAAGAGAGTCATTTCCTAGGGAAGACTCATTTTGTCCAGGTTTCACTATTATTAGTGCTAGAGGAATGGCCTAGTTAGGTGAATGGTCCAGGTTTATCAATCAGGGACAAGCATTCCCTAGGGCAGATTCATTCTCTCCAGGTTGCACTATGATTAGTGCCAAAGGAATGGCTCAGTTAGGTGAATGGTATAGGATAAGAAATCAGGGACATTTATTCTTCTGTGCTTGAGAATAATAGTCTAGATATCCCATGGCTGATGTTTTACTTTCTAAGAGCAAATGCTCTTCGAGATATCACATATGTGAGTGGATATCAGATGATATGATTTATGTGGAGAATGTATGTCTCTGGACAGTAGATGTATGCTACTATGGTGGAAGCATTCCACTGGTTGTGACTATGCGTCACTAATTAAGTAGCTGTGTGCTACTTGGTGTGGTTGTGTACCACTAGATAATATTTGTGTACTACTATGGATAGACGTAGTTGTGTTCTATTGAATGGCATTGTTTTGATTTCCATGAAGACTATCAGTAGTGTTGTAAATGATTATCAACTAGATGGATAGTCAGTGTGCTGGTGGACAAACATTATCCAGGCAGAAAATGGTCTAGAAAATTTATTCTTCTAGGACATATGTCTGGATTAGAAGAATAGTCCTTGTAGCCCATGGCGTGGATTCCAATATCTGTTGGAATAATTATTCTTCTAGGACATATGTCTGGATTAGAAGAATGATCCTTGTATCACTCTGTGGAGTGAGTGAATTATCCAGCATCATGCCTGATTACTAAGATGGAGTATGAATTTGAGAGATGATACAATTGATATTATCAGATGATACCGATAGTGATGATGGTGCTCATTATTTGATCATGAGATAACATGTGTGGTTATGATGATGCTACCCGTTGAATGGTGTGTTTGTTCTCAAGACCATTACCTTTAAATACCTTCCTATCTAGGAGGGAGTGTTGATATTATGGTAGCTGCATGAGGTATTAAACCTCCACGTGTAACCCTAACAAGAATAGAATATTCTAGGAAGCAAGAAGAAACCCTAAAGCATTGGACATAACCCTAGAAGACAAGTCGACTAAAGAAAATAATTAATATTGAGTTTTTAGCCTCAAGAAAGAGAAGTCAGCCCAGACAATTAAGGAAGAGCAGTATAAATACAAGATGCTAGAGCTCATTTGGACACACACAACTCACAACTGCAAAAATTTAGTGCGCATTGCAGAAATTTAGTAAGTGCACAAGTCTGGAGAGTAGTTGCAGCTGCAACTACTGCAACTAGTATTTTCAATTTTAGGCTTGGACTTTCTCTTGGTTATGGTTTTTAATTTTTGCTTGGTATGATAGCTCTGGAGAGTGGTACGCTACCTTGATTGGATTTTGGACCTAGGGTTTTCTTCCAAAATTATTCTCTCTGTCAAGGTTAAGGTGCTTGGGGGTGGCTTCGACCTATGGTTGGGTGAGAATATTGCTATATTGTATATGGTTAAATAAGCACACCTAATATTTCTAACACAAGGCTTCCATAAGGTTGTAAGGTTCAAACTTTATTCACTACATAAATAATGTGGTTTTTGTAGCACAAAAATAACATTGTTGCTAAAAGTGCGCTACAAAAACCCTTATATTTTGACATCACATTTTGAAAACATCATTCATGCGCGTTACTCATTGGGCATTTTTGGTAATTATTCCATTTTTTCAAATTGAAACATTTTCTTATAAAATATGGTAGTTTTAGTATGATGTAACCAGAGATCATGAAGAGTACAAGTTAATTTCGACGGGTACCTGCATGGATTTCAGTGACCATGTTATAATCTTGAAAATTCATTGTCATGATTTCAGACGTCTTTGTTTAAGGAGCTAGGGTTTGTTATTGCATAATGGAACTTTGTAGAAGTGGTCACCTCCTTTTCTTGGAATCAAATGGGATCAAGTTTTTGGAGGCTCTGCCATAACTTGGAGAGAAATTCACTCAGCTGGATGGTATGAATTTTGCAACACATTTTAGGTTCATCATATAGAAATCACTATGGAATTTACTAAGGGCTTTAATGGATTCCAGACTCAGGTTGGGAACCTTACTATTCATGTTTTATAACATTCTATCTCCTCATCTTTCAGTTTTACTATCGATGGTGAAAGGTGGTTCAAGAAGAAAGACATTCGAGAAGACCTCTGCAGTCCATTTCACAGTGAATATCATCAAAATCCAGAATGGAGCAAGGGAATTCTGAGTAAGTGGCTAAAGGAATAATGGAAGAATACTCTACCAGTGGTTCAAAAGTACATAACATGTGAAGGTAGTTTTGCTACTATTTATCTTTATCATATGAGGTTTCTCTTACATTTGAATGGAAATAGCAGAATGAACCTACCTTTATGTTTATTGAAAAGTTTAACCAAGATGGAAAATAAGATTCAAACTCATCCAAGGAATTATCAATACAACCTTTTTCATGAAGGAAATATCAAAGTGTTGGTTATTCAAGAGTTAAATAGAACCCAAACTCCATGGAAACAATTTTTGGTCGCATCTGGTCTTGAAACACAAGGGATTCAGAAATCTGTTCCTGCTAGAAAGTCTAAGGGTCCTAAGAAAACCAATAGCTTGACAAACAAGCCTAAAATTGCACAAGTAGATGTCCCATCTGTTACAAGGGAAACAAGGTCAACCAGAAAGAAGCTACTTTGTCAGGAATGAAGCACATCAAAACAAAGGCTGATATCCCCCTCAGTAAAACATAGTTAATCAAAGTATTGACTGTTATTTTGGGTTCAATCATTGTGTTGATTGCATAAAAGTGACACTTGTGTTCGAAATGTTTGAGGCCCGAATAAGAGTTATAACGTCCAGATTGGTTGCATTGAATAATGGTTAAATAAACGATGTATATGAGTTGATTGTCAACATTGTGCGTGCTCCTATTGGTTTTAAAGGATTAGGTATTGAAGTTAATGTTATGTTCGTGGCTCAAAGGCTATTGTGGTTCTTATAGTGATTACAATGTTTTTCGTTATGATTGTCATATAATGATAATGTGGATACAATGACTACTTTGATTAAATAGTTCTGGACAAAGATTTGTTTTGGTTGCATTTAAGGTAGCATGTTATGATTTTGTTTCACTTGAACAATATCCATATTGATTCCCTATCATTATATCATTTTTAGTTAACTACATTCCCCTCATAATCCCGATTTCACTTATTGCATCCCTGTTCTGTGAAATACATTTAAAAGGAAAAGTCTATGTAGAAGTGACAAAGGGATAACATAGCAAGGGTTGGTGACTGATATTTTGATATTTTATTACACAGTTGAATTGTTTGATTAATTGATGAACACTATTCGTATATTGATTCCCTATCATTATACCACTTTTCGATAATTACTCTCCCTCCATATTTCCCATGAACCCTATCACCCCCTGTTCACTTGGAAATTAATGAATGGTTTGTTATGGATGGATTTGCATGTATCTCGTGTCAATTTTTGAGACATTTTTTGATTCATGTAAGCAGAGTGTCATGTATAGTTTATTAAGAGATTCATTACTGATGAACTGTTGCTACAAGATGATCTTTTTCAGTTGGGGAAACAATGGCCGAAATAACAGAGGCTGGGGAAAATGGAACTGAGGCCATAGGAGGACTAGATTTTCTATCCATTTTGACGTTGATCCTCAAGAATTGAACCAATTTTTCCAAGTTGGGTTCTTTAATTGGGTTGGCCATGGAATTATGCATCCTCGACTAGAAATACCTCCTTTTCAGCCTCCTCAGAATATCCCTAGTATTCCCGTTCCTGCACATGTGTCTTTGTAGCCATAAGTCCTCGCAAATGATGGATGGAAAGAGATCGTCAACCAACCTGTCTCTCACCATCATGGTTGGACCACTATGTCATTTCCTTTACCACCACTTGTCAATCCCAATGTCCATATTTCCCGTGCTGTTTCGCTAGTTCAATCTTCACATGCTAGTAAGAGACTGAAAACTGATATTCCCCAACCTGTGCAAGATAAAGGAAAAGAAACTGCCTCCCCTTCTTCTCCCTCCAATGATTCCTCAAAATATGTGTCTTCCCGTATGCATTTGAAGGATGAATGTTCCCATGTGATCAACGAGATACAACCCCAAGGGTCTAATCAACCACGGGCTACTTCCGAGAAGTCTAAGGGAAACAACAATGAAAAAGGGAAAATTGCCTCACAAAGTGGCTAATATGGTTTTTAGACTATGTTTTTTATGATTTCAGTTGATGAAGACAATGCTTAGTGGGTTTCAGTATTTTTGGAAAATAAGCTATGTTTTGATATTTTGTGGATAATGTGGACATATATATTCTTTTTTGGATATGATATACATTATTTCTGATATTTAAATATCCAGTTTGAAAGATATTTAAGGGAGCTACAAGGGTGGCATATGGTCAAAATGATTATCCTTTTTGTGTTATATTTGATGATTTGAAAGGAAGAAATGACGAGAGTCACAAGGGGTCCCACCTACCTAGTTATTATTAATTAAGACGCTTAACTATATTATTATTATTTATTTCTCCTAAACTAATTAGTCAAGTTAAATCAACCTAGGAGTCAGTTGTAGCTCTCTTTTTCCGAAAGTTTTGATCTTTTTTTCATGTCCTCAAATCATCGCATCTCTAGAAGAAGAAGAGGATTGTCTCCTGAAATTAGTCCTATCATTGAAATAGGAAAAAGGAAATCTATTTTGTCAACTCAACAAGGTACTCTAAGGAGAAATTTTTCTGATTCATCTAGTTCACCTTCCTCACCCTCACCGATCATTTACAAAATGGAATCTATGGGTGGAACTGGTGGCACTGGAGGGGCCTCATCATCTCAACCTTCGGCCTAATCAGTGATTAGTAGTTTGTATAGCCATCATATTCATGTCCAATCAACTACTAACCTTGATAAGGTCATAAATAAGTATGGGATTTTTCAATTCGAGGAAGATGCTACTACTACCACGTTTCATGTATCCTCTCCCTTGAGCCTAGCACCTGCTACTCGTCCGCTACCAAAATTTAAAGAGCATATTCCTAGGTTTTCAGGAAATAACACAGTCACTACAAACAAACACTTGGTGGCATTCTCTAATGTCTGTCACAATATAGGAGCTATTGACAATGATACTTGCATGCGCTTATTTGTCAACTCCCTCGAAGGGAAAGCAACGACATATTTATTTGATCTCCCTCCCAAGATTCTTTCCACTAGGGAAGAGTTAGTTTACTGGTTCAAATCCACTTATGGGCAGTCTAAGAACTCGGATGAACAATTACAGGAATACAATAACATTGCATACAAGGACAATGAGACTATTAACTCTTTCAACCTTCGTTTCACTAAGTTGTATAATCAAATTCCCGAACTTGTTCGCCCCCATAACCAAGCCTCTTTTATGCATTACTATAATGCTCTACCTTCCCCTTATCGACATAGGCTTGAAGAAAAAGATATTTACAATCTTGGTTCCACTCTTCATACTTGTATAGAGTATGAAGAACAACTAGAAAGAACATGTCTCCTGAAGGGGGACTTGATTAAACAAATAGACATGTCTACCCTCCTACAACTTGTACATGATATGAACAATTAGATGATAGCATACGAGCGAAAGAGAAATGTCCCTTCACTTACTCCTGGGGCATCATCTTCTTCCTCACCACCTTTTAGGAATACCAATGAAAATGAATTTCTTCCCAAAGCCATCATGTCTCGTAGTTGGTGTAAATTTTGTGAGGAAAATCACGAGGAAAGTACTTGTGAGGTAAAGAAGAGTGCTAGAGATAAAATATTTGGCAAAAATCCCGAAACCACCATTGTTGCTCTAGATTGGGCAGAACCGAAAGATGTCATGATCTTAAACACTAGGAATAAATCCTATGCTTCAAAATGAAAATATGATCCCCCTCATACTTCTTCTAGCCCAAGATCATCTTCGCCACCTGCTATTGTTCAATCTACTAAAAATCTTGACAATCAAGGAATCCCCTCCCCTCTTCCCTCTTCCAAATATAACATTCTCAACCAATTGGATAATATCAAGCCCAATGCTCTTCTTCTGGACATGGTTACCGTCCCCGAACAACAAAAGCATCTAAAAAATTTCATGGAAGTAAAAGCTTCCACCATAGCCAATCTCTTTGAAGAGGCAAAAGAAGATGATTCTATTGTAAATAAAGTTGGTGTAAATAATTTTAGACATCCTGTAAAAAACCCTCCATTTTTCATTTCTGTAAAAATTATGGATAAAATAGCCCATTCTTTCCTAATTGACGGTGGTTCGGGCCCAAAAGTAATGTCGAAAAATATTATGGAAGAGATAGGATTATCATGTACTTATGAAAATTCTAGAAGCATGCTCTCATATAATAGTATACAATAGTCGACTATAGGTGAAATCAAAGACGTGACTTTGGTTCTATGCTCACATCCTGAAATAAGGGCAACCCTTAACATCCAGGTAATTGATATGCCAGTAATTAACTATTCTATCATTTTAGGAAGAGACTAGAAAGCCTTGACAGGTGGATATCTTTCACTTGATGGAACACACTTATCCATTCCTAGGAATGGAAAGAATATCATAGTCCTAAGGGAAGGAATAATCTCACCGTATATAGAGATCATTCCACAACCTAACGTAAACTATGTCGAGGAGGACTTAGGAGTGCACTCCATCTTTGTGGGTGAGGATGATACTACCCTGGAAAAAAATGATCTGGAGGATGGTATGTGGCACATGCATTTTGATGGATCATACTCCAACGAAGGTAATGGAGATGGCATGATCTTATACTCACCTGTAGGTAAAATTCACAACTTTTCCTATAGGTTAGAATTTGGTTGCACGCACAACATCACCGAATTTGAAGCATTATTGCTAGGCATTGAAAATGCCTATAATTTAGGTTGTGGGCACCTTACAGTTTTTGGGGACTCTGAACTTGTTGTGAACCTTGTACATAAAATATATTCTCCTAGCAATAAGTTTATGAAACACTACACCCAAGTTGTTTGGATGCTTATCTTGAACTTATTATCATTTAACATCACTCATGTTAAAAGGGAAGTTAATTCAATGGCTGACAGGTTAGCTGTTTTTGGAGCGTCTCATACTCGACAACTTTTGCCGCAAAGACCCGATTGTACTTTTCAATATTTATATCGTCCTCATATCCCTGACAATGTAGATTCATGGAAGGTCTTCTCTAGTGATGAAGGAATCCACGCTTTCATACAAAATGAACCATATAAGCCCAAGGAGATTATATCCATGGAAAAAAAGAAAATTCCGAAAGGCTGGACTCCTCTAGAAAGTTCATTTTCATCAAGTGATGTAGGAAAAAAAGAAACACATAAAGAAGAGGAGTAAAAAAGGAAAGTGGGTGAAACCATTTCCTTGATCATTGGAACACTAGATTCCCCAAAGAATGTTAAGATAGGTGCCCAATGTACTGATGAAGAGAAGTTGAAATTCACTGAGTTACTTCATGAATTTCAAGATGGTTTTTCTTGGTCATATGAGGATCTTCATGGTTTTTACCATGCTCTTATACAACATGCCATTCCTATGAAAGAAGGTATAAAACCAGTTAGGAAAAAACAAAAACCCATTAACCCCGCACTTGAAGCTACTATTAGGAAGGAGTTGGAAAAACTCTTGAAAGCTGGGATGATTTTTCCTATTAAGTATTCTGAGTGGGTTTCCAATTTGGTTCCCGTTCGAAAGACAAGTGGTCAGATCCGATTGTGCATTGATTTCTGTGCATTGAATAGAGCGAGCGTAAAAGACCATTTTCCTCTGCCTAATATGGAAATGGTTTTGCAACAAGTTGTAGTGTCACAAATGATGTCCTTACTTGATGGTTTTTCTTGTTGTAATCATATCAAGGTAAAAAAAATACAAAACCACTTTCACTACACGTTGGGGCACATTTTCTTATGAACGCATGCGTTTTGGTTTATCTAATGTAGGTGCCACTTTCCAAAGAGCTATGTAGATAGATTTTGGCGATATGATCATTATGATTATTCAAGTTTATCTTGATGACTTGACTGTATATTCAAAGAACTGATTGGATCATTTTGGTCATACTAGAAAATTTCTCATGCGATGCAGAAAGTTTGACATTTCTTTAAATCCTTCTAAGTCTATCTTCGGCGTTACCGATGGCAAGCTCCTTGGACATATTGTTTCTAATTCAGGAATAAGCATAGATCCTGAAAGGATTGCTGCTATTCTAAACCTTCTTTCCCCCACTTCCAAAAAGGAGGTTTAAGCCTTTATGGACATTATCAACTTTGTCTGTAGATTTGTTCCTGATTTTTCTTTAATGGTCAAACCAATTCACAATCTTCTCAAGAAAGATCTCTCCTTTTCTTGGACTGAAGACGTCGAGAATGATTTCATAAGGATTAATAAGGAAACCAGTTCTGTAGTGGTTTTGGCGAAGCCAGATTACGAGAAAGATTTTATTATATACACTAATGCCACAGAGGAAGCAATTTCTTCTATTCTCGTACAATGTGATGACTAGAATAATGAAAAACCAGTAGCTTACATGAGTCAAGTCTTATTAGATGATGAATTAAATTATTCTTATATTGAAAAACATGCTTTCGCTCTTCGTAAAGCTATGGAGAAATTTCTCCACTTTATCCTAGGAAAGCACACATTGGTAAAAGTCCCTTTGCATGCTGTCAATTTTTTGCTTTCACAGACTTATCTTTCAGGGAAGCTTCCACATTGGCTTGCCAAGATCCAGGAGCATGATTTAACCATCACGACTTCGAGAAAAATTAAGGGATGAGACTTAGCCCTTCAGTTGGATCAACACGTTGAAGCAAGTGAATAAATTGATGAACACGATAATCCTCTTTCAACACTATTTTACATTGATTGTCAAACCCTTCGTATAACTAAACATCCCTGGTATAAAAATCTGGTGTACTACTTGCAAAATCATAAATGTCCAGATAGTTTAGATACTCATCAAAGGAGAAGGATCCGTCTTGAATCTTCCAGATATATTATTTTAGGAGACTTCTTGTTCAGGAGATCTGCTGATGGTATATTACTTCGATGTGTGAATAATGAGGAAGCACAAAAACTGTTACAAGAAACCCATGGATCTTCAGATTCTGTTATTCACGTGGGTGGCCACTTTTCTGCTAAAACTAATGCTTTTAAAATCATTAGAAATGGGTATTACTGGCCTTCAATTTTTTAGAGATTCTTATAACTTTTCAATATATTGTGACAAGTGCCAAAAATTCGCTGGGAAAGAACGTCTTTCTGACATGCCTTTGCAACCTGCCCTCCCTAATTTTCCTTTTTCAAAATGGGGTCCGGACTTTAGCGGTCCTATTAATCCTCCATCTTCAGCAGGGCAGGTTTTTATCTTGACAACCACATATTATTTTACTAAATGGACTGAAGTTGTCCCACTTAAACACTCACAGGATGAACAAGTTATTTCTTTCCTTGAAACTAAGATTTTCTCCAGATTTGGCATTCCTTTAGAAATTATTATAGACAATGGTCCCGCTTTCATTTATGCTAAACTGACTCATTTTCTAGCTAAGCTGGGAGTCAAACATTTCACCTCATAAACTTATTACCCTCAAGGAAATGGGAAAGTTGAGTCTACTAATAAAAATCTATTTAGGATCATCAAGAAGCTCATTGAAGATAAGCCTCTTCAATGAAACACCCTCCTTACTTACGCCCTGTGGGAAAACCACACTACTACCAAGGTAAGCACAAGTTTCACTCCCTTTCATCTTGTTTATGTTCAAGAAGCTATTTTTCCTAATGAGCTGGAACTTTCTTCTCTACGACTGATGCTACAGATCGAGGAATTAAATTCTTCTAATGTCTCTCAAAGGATAAATGCACTGTTATCTTTAGAGGAACAAAGGATGTTTTCCTCGGAGAACATAAATAGAAGACAACAAACCGGAAAAAAATATTTCAACAAAAGCACAAAAGCTGTTAGATTTAAAGTAAATGAGAAATTTTTGCTTTGGGATTCAACCCATGATGATAGAGGAAGACATTCAAAGTTTCAAAAATTATGGCTGGGTCCTTTTAAAATCGCTTTTGTCCTAGGCACAAATTCTTATCTTCTAAAGGACTTGGAAGAACGATGATTTTCCTATAGTACCAATGGTTACCACTTGAAACACTATGTGGAACCATATTGAAGGTTAAACACTGTATGAATTTCACTACTGTATTATAATTTTTTTCTCCACTGTTTTGATTTTGCTTTGCTTTTTATTTTTATTTTATTTTCTCTTGTTTCATTTTTGCTGTTTTTCTTTTCAGAAATAAACTTTGGATCAGTTCTGCCACAACGATACTATTATGTAAGTATTGTTAATAAATAACAATCAAGTTACACAACTGTCATGATGTCCCCCTTGTAGACATCACTGAAATTTATCTCTGCTTCCAATACTGTTGTTAGATAGATAATTGGATTTTCATCCCTACCTTCTGCTTTCCCTTTCTTCCCTCCACCCTACAATTCAAGAAGTGCACACCAATTTTTTTTCTCCTTTAAACAATAAATGCTTTTACTATGACTAATTGAATGTTATGCATACAAGAATAAACCCCTCATACGTAACACTTTTCATGAGCTATTCCCAAAGTCTTAGATCATTTTTTCCCTTAAACCGCCTCACTCCCCCTATTGCATAATCCTTCTGGTAAATAATTCTTTGATCTACGGTTCACTTGGTCTGCAAAACCAAACATTCTGAGTTCTTAATCTGTTGGAAACAAATTTCCCTGTGGAGTCACCAGTTTGTTGATGCTTAAAAAGGCAACGATGAATGTTATGATCGCAAATGATTTCCAAGCTTTATTATTTATCTATATTAATAATATACTAGTAGGTGGGACCCCCTTGCTATTCTCATTGGAATATGGTGGATAATCAACACTTATATTTTTCCTGTCTATGTGATGGTAGAAACATGGTTCTCTATAGTTCAGTTTTCTTTAGATCGTGGTTTAAAATGTTATGGTAATATGTGTTGGTTGGATGATTAAAACATGGCACTAAATGGCTTTGATGATCTCTCATAAAATATGATAATGCTGCCCTATGGATGATAGAATTATAATCCAGTTTTGGTTTTGATATTGTATTATTCATGGCAAGAGTTTGGTGCTCTTGACCCTTGCTACTATGGTGATGCACTTCATTTTGGGTTGTGTTCCTAGCAAGTTGTCATTTGAAGAAGTTTAATATTGGAAAGGGGTGGTGCACTTTCAAAAAGTGATATGGAAAATGGATATTTGGTTGATTAATGGTGTAGTGCTATGGTGAGTTGGCTAGTGGGATTGGCTTGTACTAAAAATTCAATGAAGTCTGAAGGGAGAAGAGACATGCATTTACTGCATGTCACTCAAACTCCCCTCAAGCCCGTCACCCTAGTCATTCTTCCATTGTTTGGCTCTGGTAGTTGTTGCTGCTCCGCCTTGCTCGGTCGTGGAGGAAGTATACAGTCTTGATTTTTTCCTCGTGCAAACTTTTCCAGGTATGGGCTTTCTTATTTTTCCGTTCATAAGAGTTACTCTGCCCTTTGAATCAAATTTTGTCTCTAGTTGCTCATTGTTTGTGTGATTCTCAAGCTGTTATGATGTTTTGAACTGTGTATTTGTGGTTGCATCCTTAGTTTCTTATGGTGGTTGTTATGGAATGATGGCATTTAAAAAAAAATGGTCAAGATGTTCTTGTTGCGTGTAATCCTTCACATAGAATTGTTGAATAAAGATTGCAGTGGAGCTTGCTTTGCCATGGATCTATTTTTGGGTTGGCCTCTCAGTTGAAATTTGTTATCACAGTCTGCCAAAACTATGGGCTTTGCAAATACCCCACCTATGAATTGGCATTACTGGTCTCTGTGGATAGTGTACACACACCATATTTCGACCCTGTGGGTTTTAATGTGAACTGATTTAAATAGTTCGTGCCTTGTCTTGGAAAAACCATCAATCGTTAGCTTTCTTGCTATGCCCTCACCGACATAGTTGCTTGGTAAATGTTATACAGTATAAGGGCATCGCTACCTAGAATTTGACGAGAGCACTATTCGTGCTTTTTGGTTGGGCATGGGTTTATATTTGGTCGCTTGTTACGCAATGGTTTTTTGTTTGTTTGCTAGTTTGTCTGTGACCTGCGAGACTAGCCTGTGGCTGAGAAACCACGACTCAGGGGCATCTAAGCCATCAAAATCACCCGGGGATCACACCTAGCCGGAGCCACACCAACCCTTAACATGGATGGATTTTTTGTCCCCACATGTTTCGAACCGGTGACTTTAACATCATAGAGTGCCTTAACAACACACTCCATCACCGACTGTCCGACACCTCGGGGATGCTTGTTACATGGTGTTGTTAAAAGGGGCTGGCTTCATTTTTTTTTTTTCCTGTTGGAAGGTGCAGTCTGTTGTTTTGAAACAAATACAACTGAGGGCAATGTTGCATGTTTTCTTTCCTGTGGTAAATTGTGTTAGGGAACCTACAGAATAAGTTGCCTGTGCCATTCAAATGCCAAGCTCTCTGTTCGAATCGCCCGTTGTCTCTACCATTGACTATATTGAACCCTAAATATTACATTGAGATCGTATTTACTCCAGTTTGAGGTTGATGGGAGAACTGTGCGTGCTTGGTTACTTGGGCACGATTTTGTTGGGTTCCTTGTTTGGTAATTCTGGAAGAGATCTGTACCGACTTAATTACTTTAAACTTGTGATTGAAGTATTGAATGTTATTTTGGGTTCAATCATTGTGTTGGTTGCATAAAAGTGACACTTGTGTTCGAAATGTTTGAGGCTCAAATAAGAGTCATAACATCCAGATTGGTTGCATTGAACAGTGGTTAAATAAACGATGGATATGAGTTGATTGTCAACACTTTGCATACTCCTATTGGTTTTAAGGGATTATGTATTGAAGTTAATGTTATGGTCATGGCTCAAAGGATATTGCGGTTTCTTATAGAAATTAAAATGTTGTTCGTTATGACTGCCATATAATGTTAATGTGGATGCAATGGCTACTGTGATTAAATAGTTCTGGACAACGATTTGTTTTGGTTGCATTTAAGCTAGCATGTTATGATTTTGTTTCACTTGAACAATATCCATATTGATTCCCTATAATTATATCATTTTTCGTTAACTACATTCCCCTCATAATCCCAATTTCACTTATTGCATCCGTATTCTGTGAAATAAATTTAAAAGGAAAAGTCTATGTAGAAGCGACAAAGGGACAAGATAGCAAGGGTTGGTGATCGATATTTTGATATTTTATTACACAGTTGAATTGTTTGATTAATTGCTGAACAATATTCGTATATTGATCCCGTATATTTATACCACTTTTCGCTAATTACACTCCCTCCATATTTCCCATGAACCCTATCACCCCTTGTCACTTGGAAATTAATGAATGGTTTGTTATGGATGGATTTGCATGTTTCTCATGTCAGTTTTTGAGCCAATTTTTTATTCATGTAAGTACAGTGTCATGTATGGTTTATTAAGAGATTCATTACTGATGAAATGCTGCTACAGGATGAGCTTTTTCAGTAGGGGCATCAATGGATGAAATAACAGAGGCATGGGAGATTGGAACCGAGGCCATAGAAGGCCTAGATTTTCTATCCATTTTGACGCTGATCCTCAAGAATTGAACCAGCTGTTAAAAATTGAGTTCTTTAATTGGGTTGAACATGGAATACTGCATCCTTGACCAGAAATACCTCCTTTTCAGCCTCCTCAGAATATCCCTGGTATTCCCGTTCCTCCACATCTGTCTTTGCAGCCAATCATCCCCGCAAATGATGGATGGAAAAAGATCGTCAACCGGCCTGTCTCTCACCATCATGGTTGGCCCACTATGTCATTTCCTTTGCCACCACCTGTCAATCCCAATGTACAGATTTCCCATGTTGTTTCGCCAGTTCAATCTTCACATGCTAGTAAGAGACTAAAAACGGATATTCCCCAACCTGTGCAAGATAAAGGAAAAAAAACTACCTCCCCTTCTTCTCCCTCAGATGATTCCTCAAAATATGTGTCTTTCCGCATGCATACGAAGGATGAATGTTTCCATGTGATCAACAAGATACAACCCCAAGGGTCTAATCAACCATGGGCTACTTACGAGAAGTCTAAGGGAAACAACAGTGAAAAAAAGAAAATTGCCTCACAAAGTGGAAAATATGGTTTTTAGATTATGTTTTTTATGATTTCAGTTGATGAAGAAAATGCTTAGTGGGTTTCAGTATTTTTGGACATCAAGCTCTGTTTTGATATTTTGTGGATAATGTGGACATATATATTCTTTTTTGGATATGATATAAATTATTTTTGATATTTAAATATCTAGTTTGAAAGATATTTAAGGGAGCTACAAGGGTGGCATATGGTCAAAATGATTATCCTTTTTGTGTTATATTTTATGATTTGAAAGGAAGAAGTGACGAGAGTCACAAGGGGTCCCACCTACCTAGTTATTATTAATTAAGACCCTTAACTATATTATTATTATTATTTATTTCTCCTAAACTAATTAGTTAAGTTAAATCAACTTAACTAAAGAAAGTAGTTGAACTACTTCAACTTATTTGGAAAGAATAAAAGTTGAATGAGAAGAAAAGACAAAAGGAGAATAGAAGGAGAAATAAAGACTCATATTTTCTCTTTGGTTGCATGAGATAGTTTCAGTTTTCATTCATTTTCGAGTTTATTCAAAGCCTAATTCTCTTTTTGACAGCAGGGTATTATTGTAGATAACAAGGTTCAAGACCGAACCAAACTTTTCAGACGCTTTTTTTAGAGGTGTTGATCCATCCTTGATAATCTATGTATTCTTGTCTATTTGTGAATTAAGTTTCATGGCTGATAAAGGATATCTTGCAGAGTCAAAATGGCAGCAGTTTGTGGCAAGCTGATCCGGATTATAAATTTCAGTTTTACTTTATTGTCAGATTCTTTTTGTATGGTGTTCATCGGGGATCTCTAAATTAGATTTTGGTCCATGCCTTCGCAGGGGTTTTGTAAAGAGAAAAACACTTTTGATAACTCAAAATTAAATAAAATCAGATTGTTATTCTGTCTCATATATGTGTATTTGTGACTTGGTTACTTTTCGCTTTTTGATCTCCATGTTTACTTTATCGTAAAATCTGTGTACATTATAGGAACTTGTATAAATTTTATTTATATTGCAACATTATTTTCATTAATAAATTAGCCTCAATTCTAGTAATTAATACTTGCGGATTGGGAGAATATTTTGAGGCTATAAAACGCCGGGTGACATTCCCAACTATCTTGTCCTAGCCAAGCAATATTAAAAAATGATTGAGTAAGGTAATTCATACCTTTCCTTCAACAGTAAGTAGAATATAATTGTTATCTAATAGTTGGGCATATCAATATACAACCATAATTGAACCTATGTTTTGGGATCTAAGACCTAAACTTCTATCTACTCTCTATCTATAAAAGAAAATCAAAAGAGGAAAAAATGCTCAAGATTTTTGGGATTAAACATAAGGGAAAGGTTTGAAAAGTTGTAAAGAACTTAAAGCCTGCAAGATTTTATACTCAAGGAATCAAACATCCTGGTGGTTAAACTGTTTATCTATGTATTTCATATTTGTCTATTTTATTTGAATGTAATTGAAATTTATGCAAAGCATTTATTTTTCCTTGGTTCAACTATAATTACAGAGAATAATTTGCTGGTTTTTGTAAATAAAAAATATTTCATTACCTTACGCTATAAAAAAAACCGACACATGCTGAAAATACATCAAAACTCGCCGCTTGTTTTTCCACATGCATGGAAACCAGAATAGGTGGTCAACATTGTATTATCACCATAACAATTTTCAGACAAGACCCAAGTCTCGAAAATTTAGCAAGAGCTACATCGTCGCGAAAGTGTGATAGTTTAGAGAATTGATAAATTAGAGGACCAGGACATATCTGGCGGCGTATGGACAAATATAGCGGAGGCGCAAAAGAAATAACTCGATAGACCCTTGATTGTAAAACGACCCAGATCAATGGCTGGAGGTCACATCGGGCGGTGAACTTGCACGAGACTTAATCATGTAAGGGCGGACGGAGGAAAACCATTGTGGTTTTTAAAATGGACGCCCAACACCTCTAGAGAGACATCGAGGTGAATGGCGGTTTGCCTGAAACCACTTTTGCCAAAGCCCCGATGTCACATGTTTCAATATGTCAAATCAACCACTCGTGGGGCGGGTGCCGACTGGTCGGAATCACCCCGCTTCACTCGTTCGTTACTTCACAATCGTAAGATGTCAGGTGAACACCGCCATATAACGAAATCAAAAGATAATAATTTGAAATGGATTAGCCAAGCGTGGTAAACCAACGTACCTCTAAGTGACTTTGTCAGTGATTCATGATTGGAACTCTATAACTACCGATTCTCAAATATGAGGGTATCATCTCATCAGTAAGATTGACTCTCTAACTTTTGAAAGGAACATCTTGGTGTCCATGATACTGGAATACATGGATGAGGCCAATCAAGCCATATCCAGTCAAACAGGTCATTCAAGTAACATGGCGGGTTTATCTACTGGTAAGATGGAAAGGGAAATTGCATGTGTATTAGCTACTAAATTCCATACAGAACCTACCATAGACCCAGGATTAGAAGTTAGGCTAAATCCCATCATGAAGGACCTAATCATGAACATGCCAGCTGTGAAAAAGAAGCAGAGAAAACGACTGAAGACAGAAAGCATGGCCGAAACGACTGAAAGCATTAGGGAGAATCAACCGGCCTGGTTGGTCAGTTTGAAGAAGGAGATCGATGAGCTAAAATAAATTCTCAAACTAGAATAAGTACATCTCATCATGTTTTAGACATATGGCAGTCGAAGAAAAGGGCCTGGATATGATGAACCTGTTCCCAACGGCTCCTTTAAAATATGATAACGGTTATTATAAATCATTCCTCCTTGTAACTCATCTCTAATTTTAGAATTACGAGAAGTTTGAACGTTTTGAATTACACAAGAAATTCCTCTATATATATTATCTCAAGGATATAGAAAGGAAAGGGAGAAAGAGGAACCTGCCCTCTGTGCATGAAGGCTTTTGTAAAATTTTGGGGCTAGAATGAATATATAAATGCAGAGGCAGATTTTGGATTGTTTATGAAAATATTCTAATTGGCAGTGATATGAGTTTTGTTTTCCCCTCATAGTATGTATTTCCTGTAAGCATATATTTCATTCACACTTCTTTCTGTCTAAATTGGAGATTTAGAGGCCTAGAATTCATTATTTGATGCTCTTGGCTTAACAACTTAGACTGTGTTTCTTTCTTCTTAACTTATTCAGAATTCATTTCTGCAATGCTCTAATGTAGTTATGTGTTTCTTTTTCCTCTGATGTCATGCAAAATTTTCATATGTAAACTCATACTTACTGCCTGATTTAGCCTTTTCCTCTGAATAGTTCTCAGGTTTGATGACATATTCTATTTATTCTAGACCCCATAGCCCAAATGTCATCTTCATTTCTCCAATTATTTTATTAAAAACCCCCAACACAAACCAAATCTAGCCACCGATTGCCATAGATATATCAAGTGACATGAGAGAGCCCTCTCTGAGTTGAGTAGGCTAGTGCCTCAGCTCTAAAGTTGGTTGAAACAGTTACGTCTGTCGTTTGTCTATTCAGCTGGACAAAATTTACAGAGTGCTAACACATTGTTCAAGGACCAGCTGGTGAACCAGAGTCTATTTTTAACAAAAAACATTTTAGCTAAAACCATAAATCTAATAGTAAAGAAGCTAGACGTGAGACGAACTTGGACGTCCATCATGGCGTATTATGAAGGCGAATGGCTGATATCATGTTGGGCAGTGGATATTCGCAACCTCGCTTGACAAGGAGTTGAACAAAATGTCTAGGCGCTTGTTGAGGACATGCTAGTTGTCCAACTGCTTGGACAAGCCTTTTCTCATCTCAAAAATCAACACCAAATGGTCCTCTGGGAGCCTGCAGGAGCTAGGTAAGTCGTGGCATCCCAAAGCTGGGTGAAATTGCATGCCCATGTGTATCTCCCGATGGATTTCTTCCTTGCTCCAACTGTCACCCCACTTTATCCCTGGTTCTTCATCATTGGGGTATGCAAAGTTATTGTAGTTATCTTGCATCAGTGGAGGGAATGTAAATGTGTTGAACCTGCACATAATAGATCTAGCTAAACAATGATACACACATTTGCAGAGAGAATTGGAAAAAGAAGAAGAAGGAGAGAAAGAATGGAAAAAATTCTCATTAACCGTATTCCACACTCAAAGAGTGAATAATTTACAATATATATAGGATAAATTAGTAACTAATTATCCATAGTGGTGGTCTAGATTGATTTGGACACACACCAACAATTACAAGAGTAAAATGCCACCTAGTCTAGTCTCTCAGGAAGTTACGGGAGTGAACTGCCACCTAGTTGATTTAACTAGTCAACTAGTCTTCAGTTAACTGACTAAACAAAGAGTAGTGAGTTGGTGATGATCCCAATGTTGCATGGTGACAAAACCAATGCAACATCTAAATTCAACTCAACTAGTCAAACTGAAGTGTCAACTGAAAGAGAATATTCTCCAGGTGGAATATTCTTCCCTAAAATAT
>SNQJ01S0005128.1:28852-45572 GCA_010110895.2 Picea sitchensis | reverse complement strand
CATAAATTTACCTACCTCTTTGTTTAATTGATGAGCTATTTTACGTCCCCATCGCTTACCCTCTTTCTGGTTCCATTGGGATCTGGATTTGGCTCCAGGTGGATTCCTAAGAGGGAAGTGACACCCACTGTGGAATCAATGAAAACCTTGTGTAACTTTCTGACTTGCTCCATGGAAATGGATTGCAGCTCCTTCATGTTGAGGGATTCCTCGAGTTTATCGATGTCAATGTCCTCGAGTTCACTTTCATCGATCTGCATTATGGTGTCTCCACCTTCTTCTAGGTCTTTTCCTGGTATTATTTGAGCTTGGGGATCATGACTTAAGATTTTTTCTAAGACTGTATCTAGGGTTTGTTTTGCTTTACCTTTTTCTTTGCTTGGATCTGTTGTTTTTTGGGGGTTTTCAACTTCCTCTGTCTTTGGTAGATTGTTGAGTGCATCAAAGGAATTGTTGGTGGGAATCTTTTGGCTTCTAGTCTGCATGGATTTTTTCGAAGGCGATTTCCTACCTCCCTGCAATTGAGTGTAGCTGTCTTTTTGTTTCTCCTCTGCTACTGGTTGGGTTGGTGCATTGAGTGGGAAGTATCTGAAGATATGTCCATGTTCGTGAAATTTATGACATCTGAAGGGAATGTGTTCATAATCTATGGTCTGAATGCATTCCTCGTCTTGATACTCTATGGTAACTGAACCTGGGATGGATTTGGAGATATTCATATAAATGAAAATCTGTGCATAGAGAATAATTTACTGTTAAATTACTTTTTTTGAGGATTTTCATTCAAGTATTTGTTTCAGGTTTTAAAATATCATTTTTAACTTGAAAATATTCTTGATACAAGTGAATGGATTGTTAACTTGTGCTTTATGTATCCTCTATCTTTTCTTCTAAATTTAATTGTTTATTTATCTGACCTATCAATGTGAATGTCCTTGACTAAGTGAAGTGTTGCTGATAATTTGATTGAAAGTGTGTGACCAGATCCATAACCTTCTAACCTATCCCAACCTATCCAAATCACTTGATTTATATTTCAAACCAAAAAAACAAAAGCAATAACTGAGGTGCCCTAGCTTTGCCCCATAGTAGTCAAGTGAAAACTTTAGGGATAAAATTTCCACGTGTCATACTTTCATTCGTTGATGACACATACAGGCCTTTTTCAACTGCCATGTGTTACTCTAGTGACTTACCACATGTCTCTTCCCGAGTCGTCAATCTATTTGACTCTGAATATATCTGGTTCATTGATTGACATTACTCTGTTAGACTAATTTCAACTGAAAGACTCTGATGGTCCTAATCTGACACCCAATAACCAACTACCACGTGTCATATCCTTATTCTCGGTCTGGATCATTCCGAGTGAATATCCACCATTGATCATCACAGGATGGATGATCCAGATTTCTTCTCCGAACATAGTAGTCAGAGTTGTATTAGGGAAGGGAATTCTGATGCTAGCCTCCGATGGACGCTCAAATCTCTCCCTAGATATGTATTGATGGAAAAATATGATTCACTATCGAAACATTGTGTTTAGACTTGGATTATGAATTTGAATTCCGATAGCCAATTCTAATGGAGGGCATATCTCTCTTGAACGACGATGGATGATCACAATCCATCATCGGATTCTGCACTCAGACTTGTTTACTGAATGGAGCTCCGATAGTTGCTCCGATGAACGATAGATTATCCACGAAGATATAATCCAATGGATGGTAGATATTCCCTCATACAGTCTTGGCATTGGAGTAAAGGTTCGATATGAGGCTCCGATAGAAGATTCTAAACCACATAGCTCCTCTCACTTTCGGGGTTCGATTAATAGCCACTGGAAACCATCTGAATCAACTCCCAGATATGATCATAGTCGTTCAACTCAAACACACCGATGGTAAACTAGCGCTCAATCAACGATCATTATTAACTGTAGATCTTTGATCTAATGGCTATTGTTTCTCCATGTCTTCAAAGGGTTTCTTCGCTCTGCTTAGCCTCGTCTACGCACACAATTTGAATTCCTACTCTGTTCCTCCTCGATTTTTATCAATTTAAAAGGATCATTTCTGATCCTGTCGTGATCAACAATGTATCATGATTCTTATGTGTATCCTGCACTTGATACACACGCAAAAATTAACAGAGTCCAATCTAGACTTAAGTCATTCAACACACACCATTAACAAAGGTTTAATACACCAGTCCAGGTAACACTCGAAATAGAGTGATTTATTTCATCATTCATACAATACTATAAATAACTTTACGAAATGCCTCTCTCTTTAATGGCCTCTCAATATCTCACACTATTGGCCCGATTTCCTTTCAATTGGCCACACCTATCATGCCCTAAAGCTTACTTCTTAATTACCAATGTTTTGAAACCATAATTGGTTCAGATCTTGACAATCCTCCCTAAATTAACCTCTATGATACTTAGATCCACAAAATCCTCACAACAACCCCTAGGATCTCTCTAGATCCTTAAAATCCTCATGATACCTAAATCTCAACCAAAACTTCGAGAACAAATCCAACTACACATTCAACTTATACAAGCTTTCTAAAATACCTTCAAACATAGGAATGTTCAACAATTAAACAATTAAATTCAAATAATTTCAAGACCCCTAGGTCTAACCAAATGTGTTTTGTTTTGGAGGCAAGATGCTCCCGCATCATAATCCCAAGGAACAAAATGTTCATGATATCTCGATCATAAATTCCATTAGTTGAAGTTTTCCTGGATCCCAAACTTTATGCTACTATTGTGCATCCAACCCTGCGTGTTGTTGTTCAACCTTATTGTCTTCAATTTTCTAGGCTTCCAAATTTTATGTTGTTATTGTCCACTTTCTTTACTGATGCAAAGCCTCATAGACAGTTGTACTTTGTTGTTGGTTTTCCTTATTACCTTAGTATTCCTCCTCTTATGTACTCTCATCATCATCATCCATATCTCATCAATCTCCAGGTCCAACTTATCTTTTTGTTGGTACATTCCATTACTTATTGATTGAAAAATGTTACTGTTATCTCACTTGCTATTGCAAATCCTCCCCTTTCATAAGAGTTACAAGACTCTTATTGTTCCAGGTGGATATTGGTGAAATCTGGTACTATCTGGTCCCTTTGTTGATGCAACGTGGTCCATCTTGTGTACTGGTCCTCGTAGCTTCTAGTAGGGTAGTACTATTCTTTAGTGACATCCCTAAAGGAATCCCAGGTGGGGGTGACCAAAAATATTGCAGATTCCTCTGTGGCTCATTGCTCAGAGTACGTATCCCACCATTCCTTAACATGGGGAACGACCTTGAGGAGTGAAAAAGTAACCTTTTCCATATCAGAAAAATTGTGGACTGAAAAATACCCTACGAGTAGATTCAACGATTTATCTATAGCATCCTTATCTATCTGTCCTTCAAATAATGGAATATCAAAATTTACTTGTACCTTGAAGGGGGTTGCGTGGCCGCTTGATGAAGATGCGTCTTTTGTGGGAAGTCGTCGAAGGATCTGTGCAAAGTTGTCCATCATATCGTTCATTTGTCGTGCAATTGATTCCTCGAGTAACATTTTAAAAGGATATCCTATTCCATCATATTTCTTATCGTCCCCCATGAGTTGTGATCGGGTTTGGCATGACTGATATTGCAAAGGCTCAACTGGTTTGAGTTCCATCTTCTTCTACCCAGATCTTGTTGGGGACATGCACAAAGAAAAACAAATGAAGAGCAGACCGCTCTAATACCACTGATCCAGATTTATGAGTAGAACTAAATGAATAACAGATTGAATACCATAACATAGAGATATAGATAACAACAACAATAACTTCTATTGAATAAATAAAATAGGCTGAAACTGTAAAAATTGCAGAATTGAAACAACTTGCTCTAATGGTGGTAGCTATCTCTGAGAAGAGATGTGGCTACTATGTGCATATGTATGAGCATAATGATTACAGTGAGTCTCCAAATTCCTTTTTAACATTACTCATGAATTCAAAAACCCTCGACATCCAAAAACCTACCCTAGGAGATGAAACACCAAAAGTTTTGTGGGCCCCGATGGGTAAGTTGGTACCTCAACTTCTCAGGGTCGTAAATTTTGCATAAGACCTCTGTTTTAGGCGTGTGATAGCCCGTTGGAAAGGTATTTTCAAGAACTACACAGTATGTTATAAAAATTTAACTCTGTCTACATTTTGACTATGAAAAAAAAACAAAACTATATAGGGCCCTAAAATGGCCCTAAATAGATGTACTGATATGAAATTTTCCAAAATAAGCTATTTTGAATAGGTGAGAGACCACCAATATCCACTTGGATGTTTTGTATGGATTTAGGACAACCCCAAAAGTGCATAACCCACAATTACAAAGAAATGTCATCGTTACAGAGAAACGTGCTGAACTAAAAACTGTCAAGATGAGCCAATTAGAATAGGTGGGTTGCCACCAATATCCACCAATATCCACCTAGATCATTTATTCAGCTCTAACTTTGCATGATGAATATGCACCTTTTTATCTGTTATCTTCTTCTCCAATATTTCCAATTCATCACACAAATAATAAAAATTAACTTGGATTTCATTTGTAAATTCCATGCAACATTTATCACCTGTATCCATTGTCAGCCAATCCTCTAGGAGTTCCATCTCTTCCTCAAGGTTTGTACCTTCTCCTCTTGTCATAAGACTGCCATCCATTCCATTCATGATAATCTCTTTAAGTATGCCTTCATGAGGCAATTCTCCATCTCTTGTACTTGCATGACCTTCATGAGATGATGTTGCTCCATATTTCTTGAGAAAAAAAATTGAATTATGTCCACCTTCAACTTGCTCTATCTTTATGAAGGCTTCAAATGACTTTCCACTATCATCCTCTACAAAAAATGCAATCATGCACCAATTGTCAGATTAAAAAACATAAGGCTCCTTAGCCTCAATTGATATCTTTGTTAGCATATCCTCATGCTGACTCTCACTCTCCAAATAGTCTGTGAGACTCTCAACTGGTCTCTCTTCAACATCCTCACCATCATCTTTAAGGAATTATCCTTGCTCTGGTTCACAATAGCGAACTTCTTCTTTAATCATTGGCCTCTATTGAAACTCAACTGCTCTGAGTTATTTTTATCTCAGTAAATAACTCAACCTGTGCTTCAAACTACTTAATATTTTCCTCAGGTTTATCTCAAACAATTTCACTACATGCCACTTGAACTTCTTTTTCACATTCCAACTCCATCTCTAGCTTCTTTCATTTTCCTGTAGAAGTTGTCTCAAGTAACTGAGTTGTACTCTTAACTCAACCAATTCTCTATCAATTTCTCTTTGACTCATCTCTTTACTGACTGTCTTAGCATCCTCCTTCTTCTTGATATGGATTCTCTTAGAACCTTTTACATGACCATCAATAGTCATCTCCATCCCTTCCTATTGTGAACTTATTTTAGTCCACAGTGAGTTGAATCAAGCCTCTGTAGCAAATTTCTTGATCTGCTACCTAATAGCAACTCAAGCTTCTCTCTTGAGATTGACCTCTTGGTATCCACTGGTTATGTCTCCTAGAACCTTCTGAGTATCTCTTTGCTCCTACGGCTTCTGCACCTTATCTTACTTAGTTGGAAATGTTTACAACATCTATTGATGCAAGGTTCTTTCAAAAATTCCTTCACCTGAGAGCTCTGTTTTCTCTCTCTTCCTCTGTTAAAACTATACTAGTTGTTGGTTGCTACCTATTAATCAACATTAACATTGTTAATTAAAATCCAAAGATTAAAATATCATACTTTCAAGATGTGTCCTGAGATATTGTTCTTCACCATCTTGCTCCTATTTTGTTTCTTTGGGTGGAATGATATCCAAGCTTGCGGTAATCCTCTAAAGGAATTATATATCTAATTAATTTTTCTGCTTGTCTGCAATATGCAATCTGTAAGTTTTTCTGCTAAACTTATCCTTTGCTCTGTATCACTTATAGATCTCTAAAGAGAATTTACCTTCTTTGATACCAAAATTGATAACCATCCCGGTTTATACACACAAAATATGAATGCATGGGCCCAAAACCTCTTTCTAATAGAGCTCATAATACTTTTTTGTGTGCAACAAAACTTTAGCGCTCAAACTAAATCCTTTTCCTCCATAAAACCTCTATCTATGACTGTGTGCTAAAAAATCCACTTGCCAACTCCCTTGCTTCTGCTCCCATCGTTATACGACCAAGTGCTCACATTCTTGAGACTCATAATTTTTTCCCTCTTTAAAAATCCACCGTTGATCGTCACATAATGGATGATCTTGATCGTACCTTATATTGTTGTCACTCTCCAATCTTTATTAACGATCATCTCCCAATCAAATGCAACTGTAGTTTTCAAACTTATCCTTTTGCTCTGTATCACTTATAGATCTCTAAAGAGAATTTACCTTCTTTGATACCAAAATTGATAACCATCCCGGTTTATACACACAAAATATGAATGCATGGGCCCAAAACCTCTTTCTAATAGAGCTCATAATACTTTTTTGTGTGCAACAAAACTTTAGCGCTCAAACTAAATCCTTTTCCTCCATAAAACCTCTATCTATGACTGTGTGCTAAAAAATCCACTCGTAGACTCCCTTGCTTTTTCTCCTGTTGTCATATGACCAAGAGCCTGCGACCAAGTGATCACATTCTCAAGACTCATAATTTTTTCCCTCTTTAAAAATCCACCGTTGATCGTCACATAATGGATGATCTTGATCGTACCTTATATTGTTGTCACTCTCCAATCTTTATTAACGATCATCTCCCAATCAAACGATAGGTCTAGCTTGCACAAACAAACAACCAAGATGAGGAATATTCCCTTGATACCTTTGTCTCGATACTCTTTTTAAAATCAACACACTAGAATAGGATTTGAAATGGAAACGTCGATGGACGGTTTCTCCTCGTTCCTAGTTGCATTTGATGGATGGTTCAGATTCGACGTCCCTTTTCCTTTGTTTTAGAACTCCTCTGCTAGACTCCCGCAAGTTGCCACACTTCGAAATGTTAATCTGGAAGTCTTTGCCTTCCTCATCGGATTCTGAACAACCAAGACACCTCCACTGTTGATCTGATCTAAATCTAATGGTCATGATCACCATGCCGATTCTACTGTGCCATGCCTATACCACGACACTCAAGCGTGGATTCCACATGTCAACTCTTACTTGTCAATATGACTGCCATGTGTCGCTTGCTTATCTGGCCCACTCTGTATCACCACGGTCACACTTTTCATATTTGTTGATGCCATGTCCGAAGCCTTTTTCAACTCTTACTTGTCACCGTGACCTACCACTGTCTCTCTTCTTGGATTTTTCAATCTATTTGACTCTGAATATATCTGGTTCATTGATTGACATTACTCTGTTAGACTAATTTCAACTGAAAGACTCCAATGGTCCCACTCTGACACCCAATAGCCAACCTCCATGCATCATATCCTTAGTCCCGATATGGACCATTTCGAGAGAATCTCCACCATTGATCATCACAGATTTCACAGGATGGACGATCTAGATTTCGTTTCAGAACACAATATTTGGAGTTGTATTAGGGAAGGGAATTCTGATGCTAGCCTTTGATGGTCAATTAGATCTCTCCCTAGATCTGTCCCGATGGACGACTTTGATTCACTATCACGACACTCTTCTCAGACTTGAATTATGAATTGGAATTCCGATAGCTAATCCCGATGGATGACAGATCTCTCTTGACAATCTACTTTGATGGATGATCAGAATCCATCATCAGATTCTCCACTTTGATAGTTTCTCCAATGAATGGTATATTATCCATGAAGATCTACTCTGATGGACGTTATATATTCCCTCACACAGTCTTGGCGTTAGAGTAATGGTTCGATAGGAGACTCCAATAGAAGAGTCTAAACCACACAAATCCTCTCGCTTTCAGGGTTCGATTAATAGCCACTGGGAACCTTGATCTGATTTGAATCAACTCCCAGATCTGATCATAGTCATTCAATTCACACACACATATGGTAAGCTGACACTCAATCAATGATCACAATTAACTATATATCTTTGATCTGACGATAGTTGTTTCTCCACGCCTGCAAAGGGTTTCTTTATTGTACTTAGCCTCGTCTATGCACCGAGTTTGAATTCCTACTCTATTCCTCCTCAAATTTTCTCGATTTAAAAGGATCATTGTTGATCATGTCGTGATTAACAATGTATCATGACTCTTATGTGNCCTGCAAAGGGTTTCTTTATTGTACTTAGCCTCGTCTATGCACCGAGTTTGAATTCCTACTCTATTCCTCCTCAAATTTTCTCGATTTAAAAGGATCATTGTTGATCATGTCGTGATTAACAATGTATCATGACTCTTATGTGTACCTTCCACTTGATACCTATGCAATAATTAACAGAGTCCTATCTGGACTTAAATCATTCAACACACACCATTAACAAAGTTTTAATACATCATTCCATGTAACACTCGAAATAAAGTGATTTCATTCACATTCATACACTACTGTGCAAAACTTTACAAAAGGCCTCTCTCTCTAATGGCCTCTCAATCTCTCACAGTATTGGCCTGATTTCCTTTCAATTGGCCACACCTATCATGCCTGAAAGATTACAACTTAATTACCAATGTTCTGAAACCATAATTGGTTCAGATCTTAACAATCCTCCCTAAATTAACCTGTAGGATACTTAGATCCACAAAATCCTCATAACAACCCCTATGATCTCTCTAGATCCTCAAAATCATCATGAGACCTAAATCTTAACCAAACCTTCAAGAACAAACCCAATTACATATTTAACTTATACAAGATTTCTAGAATACCTTCAAACATAAGAATTTTCAACAGTTAAACAATCAAATTCAAATAATTTCAAGACCCCTAGGTCTAACCAAATGTGCTTGGTTTTGGAGGCAAGATGTTCCTACACCAGACTCCCAAGGAAAAAAATGTTCATGATCTCTTGATCATGAATTCCATTAGCTGAAGTCTTCTTGGATCCCAAACTTTATGTTGTTGTTGTGCATCCAACCCTGCATGTTGTTGTTCAACCTTTGTTGTCTTCAATTTTCCAGGCTTCCAAATTTTATGTTTTTGTTGTCCACTTTTTTTGTTGATGAAAAGCCTTATAGTCATTTGTACTTTGTTGTTGATTGTCCTTCTTACCTTAGTATGCCTCCTCTTATGTACTCCCATCATCAAAATCCATATCTCATCAATCTCCAAGTCCAACTTATCTTTTTGTTGGTACATTCAATTACTTCTTGACTAACATATGTTATTTCTATCTCTCACTTGTTGTTGCATATCTTCCCCCTGCATACGAGTTACATCACTCTTATTCATATCTAACTTTGCATGTTGAATATACACCTTTTGATCTACTATCTTCTTCTCCAATATTTCCAATTCATGACACGAATAAGAAAAATGAACCTGGACTGCATTTGTAAATTAGAAAGATTACCAATTCATCATGCAACATTCATCGCATGTATCCATTGTTAGCCAATACTCTAGGATATCCATATATTCCTCAAGGTTTGTAACTCCTCGTCTTGACATAATATTTTCATCCATTCCATTCATGAGAATCTCTTTAAGTATGCCTTCATGAGGTAATTATCCATCTCTTGTACTTGCATAACCTTCACTTGATGTTGCTGCTCCATATTTATTTAGAACAAAAAATGAATTGTGTCCTCCTTCACCTTCCTCTAGATTTATGAAAAATTCAAATGATTGTCCACTATAATCCTCTGCAAAACTTGCAATCGTGCACCAATTGTTATATTAAAAAACATAAGGCTCCTTAGCCTCAATTGATATCTTTGTCAACACATCCTCATGATGACTCTCATTCTCCAAATAGTCCGTTAGAGTCTCAACTGGTCTCTCTTCAACATCCTTAGCATTATCTTCAAGGAATGATCCTTTCTCTAGTTAAAAATAGTGAACTTCTTCTTGAATCATTGGCCTCTATTGAAAATCAACTGCTCTGAGTTTTTCTTCTCTCAGTAAATCAGTCAACCTGCGCTTCAAAATCCTTAATATTTTCCTCGGGTTTCTCTCAAAAAATTTAACTACAAGCCACTTGAACTTCTTCTTCACATTCCAACTCCATCTCTGGCTTCTTTCACTTTCCTGTAGAAACTGTCTCAAGTAATTGAGTTGTACTTTTAACTCAGCCAATTCTCTGTCAATTTCTCTTAGGACTCATCTCTCTGCCAACTGTCTTGGCATCCTCCTCCTTCTTGTTGTGTATTCTCTCAGAACCTTTGACATGACCATCAATATTCATCTCGACCCCTTCTTGTTTTGAAATTCTCTTAGTCCACAATGAGCTGCATCAAGCCTCTGTAGCAAATTTCCTCAAGTTCTACCTAATACCAACTCAAGCTTCTCTCTTGAGCTTGACCTCTTGGTATCCACTAGTTTTGTCTCCTAGAACCCTCTGAACATATCTCTTCTCCTTTGGCTTATGCACCTTGGATCACTTTCCTCTAGAGAACTCCTCTTTTATTTTGCACTTCTAATCTTCAGTTGGAAAACTTTACAACATCTATTGTTGCAAGGTTCTGCTACAAATTCCTTCACCTGAGAGCTATTCTTGCTCTCTCTTCCTCTGTTATATAACTCTACTGGTTGTTGTTTGTTACATGTTAATTAACACTAACATTGTTAATTAAAATCCAGAGATTAAAATATCATACTTGAAAGATGTGTCCTGAGATGTTGTTCTTCACCATCTTGTCCCTATTCTGTTTCTTTAGCTAGAATGATATTCAATCCTGCAGTAATCCTCTAAAGGAATTATATATCCAATGCCTTTTTCTGCTTGTTTGCAATCCACAATATGTAAGTTTTTATGCTGAACTTATCCTTTGCTCTGTATGACTTACATAGTTCCAAAGATCATTTACCTACTCTGATACCAAAATTGATGACCATCCCGGTCTATACCCACAATATGTAGAATTCCAAATTCAATTCTACCTAGATCTGGAATCGAGCTGCTCAAAATATGAATGCGCTGGCCCAAAACCTCCTTCTAACATTTCTCAGAATAATTTGTTGTGCACAACAAAACTTTAGTGCTCAAACTAAAGCCTTTTCCTCCATAAAACCTCGGTTTATGACTGTGTGCTAAAAAATCCACTCGTAGACTCCCTTGCTTTTTCTCCTGTTGTCATATGACCAAGAGCCTGCGACCAAGTGCTCACATTCTCAAGACTCATAATTTTTTCCCTCTTTTAAAATGCATCGTTGATCATCAAAGAATGGACGATATTGATCGTACCTTGGATTTCTCCTGCTCTCCAATCTTGACCGTCGATCGTCTCCAAATCGAATGATAGTTTTGCTGCACAACAAACAACCAAGAGGAGGAATATTCCATCGATACCTTTTTCTCGATACTCCTTTTTAAATAAGCACACTGGAATAGGCTTCAAAATGGAAACATCGATGGGCGGTTGATCCTCGTTCTTTGGTGCGTCCGATGGACGGTTCAGAATCAACGTCCCTTTTCCTTTGTTTCAGAACTCCTCCGTTGGACTCTCATGAGTTTCCACACTCCGAAATGTCTATCCAGCAATCTTCGACTTCCTCCTTTGATTCTAAACAACCAAGACATCTTCACCGTTGATATTCTCTAGATCTAACAGTCATGATCACCGTCCCGATTCTACTGCACTACGCCTATTCCATGACACTCACGCATGGATGCCACGTGTTTCTTTCTCATTCTTCCACTTCATTGCCACATGTCACACTTTCATTCGTTGATTCCATGTTCGAGCCTTTTTCAACTTCCATGTGTCACTCTGGTAACCTACGACATGTCTCTTTCTGAGTCGTCAATCTATTTGACTCCAGATAGATCTGGCTTATTGATCAACATCTCTCTATCAGACTACTAATTTCAAATGAAAGAATCCGATGGTCCCACTCTGACAACCAATATCCAACCACCACACGTCATATCCTTAGTCCCGGTCTAGATCATTTCGAGCGAATATACAACATTGATCGTCACAAGATGGATGATCCAGATTTCGTCACAGAACATAGTAGTCAGAGTTGTATTAGGGAAGGGAATTTTGATGCTAGCCTCTGATGGATGGTCAGATATCTCCGTAGATATGTCCCGATGGACAACTCTAATTCACTGCCGCAATAATGTGTTTGGACTTGAATTATGAATTGGAATTCTGATAGCTAGTCCCGATGGGTGGTAGATCTCTCTTGATAGTCTACTCCAATGAATGATCCCGATACATCATTGGATTTTTCACTCAGTCTTTTTTACTAAATGGAGATCTGATAGTTTCTCCACTGAACAATATATTATCCATGAATATCTACTCTAATGGACGATATATCTTCCCTCATGTAGTGTTGGCATCGAAGTAAAGGTTCGATAGGAGACTCCAATAGAATACTATGAACCACACAACTCCTCTCAATTTCACGGTCCGATTAATAACCACTGGGAATCGTTGATCTAATCTGAATCAACTCCCAGATCTGATCTTAGTCATTCAACTCAAACACACAGATGGTAAACTGGCGCTCAATCAACGATCATGATTTACTATAGATATTTGATCTGATGGTTGTTGTTTCTCCATGCCTGCAAAGTGTTTCTTCACTGTACTTAGCCTCATCTACACACAAAGTTTGAATTCCTAGTCTATTCCTCCTCGAATTTTCTCGATTTAAAAGGATCATTGTTGATCATTTCATGATCAACAATGTATCACGGCTGTTATGTGTACCTTCCGCTTGATACCTACACAATGATTAATAGAGTTCAATCTGGACTTATATCATTCAACACACACCATTAACAAAGGTTTAATACACTAGTCCAGGTAACACTTGAAATAGAGTGATTTGATTCATCATTCATACAATATTGTACATAAATTTATAGAAGGCCTCTCTCTCTAATGGCCTCTCAATCTCTCACACTATTGGCCTGATTTCTTTTCAATTGGACACACCTATCATGCCTGAAAGATTAAAACTTAATTACCAATGTTCTGAAACCAAAATTGGTTTAAATCTGAACAATTCTCCCTAAATTAACCTCTAGGATACTTAGATCCATAAAATCCTCACAAAACCCCCTAGGATCTCTCTACATCCTCAAAATCCTTATGAGACCTAAATCTCAGCCAAAATTTTGAGAAAAAACCGAACTACATATTCAAATTATACAAGATTTCTAGAATTCCTTCAAACACACAAATTTTTAACAAATAAACAATTAAATTCAAATAATTTCAAGACCCCTATGGCTAACCAAATGTGATTGGTTTTGGAGGCAGGATGCTCTTGCATCATACTCCCAAGGAACAAAATGTTCATGATATCCTGATCATGAATTTCATTAGATGAAGTCTTCATGGATCCCAAACTTTATGTTGTTGTTGTGCATCCAACTCTGCATGTTGTTGTTCAACCTCTGTTGTCTTCAATTTTCCAGGCTTCCAATTTTTATGTTGTTTTTTCCCACTTGCTTTGCTGATGAAAAACCTCACAGTCATTTTTGCTTTGTTGTTAGTTGTCCTTCTTACCTTATTATTCCTCGTCTTATGTACTCCCATAATCAACATACATATATCATCAATCTCCAGGTCCAACTTATCTTTTTGTTGGTACATTCCATTACTTCTTGACGGACATATTTTATTTGTATCTCTCACTTGCTGCTGCATATCATCCCCTTGAATAATATTTACAAGACTCTTATTCAGCTCTAACTTTACATGTTGAATATGCACCTTTTGATCTTCTATCTTCTTCTCCAAGATTTCCAATTCATCACACAAATCAGAAAAATTAACTTGGAATGCGTTTGTAAATTCCATGCAACATTCATCACCTATATCCATTGTCATCCAATCCTCTAGGAGTTTCATCTCTTCCTCAAGGTTTTTACCTCATCCTCCTGACATAAGACTGTCACCCATTACATTCATGAGAATCTCATTAAGTACACCTTTATGAGGCAATTCTCCATCTCTTGTACCTCCATAAACTTCATGAGATGATGTTGCTCCATCTTTCTTTATAACATAAATTGAATTTTGTCCTCCTTCATCTTCCTCTAGATTTATGAAAACTTCAAATGATTGTCCACTATCATCCTCTGCAAAACCTCCAATCATGCACCAATTTTCAAATTCAAAAACATAAGGCTCCTTAGCCTCAATTGATATGTCTGTTAGCACATCCTCATGTTAACTCTCACTCTCCAAATAGTATGTGATACTCTCAACTGGTCTCTCTTTAGCATCCTCACCATCATATCAAGGAATGATCCTTGATCTGGTTCACAATAATGAACTTCATCTTTAATCATTGGCCTCTGTCGAAACTTAGTTGCTGTAAGTTTTTTTTCTCTCAATAAAGTACTCAACATGTGCTTCAAACTCCTTAATATTTCCCTCAGGATTCTCTCAAACAATTTCACTACAGACTAGTAGACCTTCTTCTTCAGATTCCAAATCCATTTCTAGTTTCTTTCTCTTTCATGTAGAAATTGTCTCAACTAATTGAGATGTACTCTTAAATCAACCAATTCTCTGTCAATTTCTCTTTGAATCATCTCTCTGCCAATTGTCTTGGCATCATCCTTCTTCTTACTATGGCTTCTCTCAGAACCTTTTACATGACCATCAATAGTCATCTCCATCCCTTCCTATTGTGAACTTATCTTAGTCCATGGTGAGTTGCATCAAGCCTTTATAGCAAATTTCCTCATCTGCTACCTAATACCAACTCAAGATTCTCTTCTGAGCTTGACCTCGTGGTATCCACTGGTTCTGTCTCGTAGAACCCTATGAGAATCTCTCCACTCCTCTGCCTTCTACACCTTGGTTCACTTTCCTCTAGATAACTCCTCTTGTCCTCTACACTTCCAATCTTCAGTTGGAAATGTTTACAACATCTATTATTGCAAGGTTCTACCACAAATTCCTTCACTTGAGAGCTCAACTTGCTCTCTCTTCCTCTGTTACAACTCTATTGGTTGTTGGCTACTACTTGTTAATTAACACTAACACTGTCAATTCAAATCCATAGATTAAAATATCATACTTGCAAGATCTATCCCGAGATCTTGTTCTTCACCATCTTGTTCCTATTCTGTTTCTTTGGTTGGAATGATCTTCAAGAATGTAGTAATCCTAGAAAATAATTATATATCCAATTCATTTTTCTACTTGTCTCCAATCTACAATTTGTAATTTCTTCTATTGAACTTACCCTTTTCTCTGTATCACTTATAGATTTCCAAAGAGAATTTACTTTCTCTTATACCAAAATTGATGACCATCTCGGTCTATACCCACAATATGCAGAATTCCAAATTCAATTAAGCCTAGATCTAGAATTAAGCTACTCAAAATATGAATGTGCGGGCCCAAAACCTCCTTCTAACAGAGCTCAAAATACTCTGTTGTGCACAACAAAACTTTAGCTCTCAAACTAAAGCCTTTTCCTCCATAAAAACTCGGTCTATGACTGTGTGCTAAAAATCCACTTGTCGACTCCCTTGCTTCTTCTCTTATCGCCATATGAACAAGCGTCGCGACCAAGTGCTCACATTCTTAAGACTCGTGAATTATTCCCTCTTTCAAAATCCATCGTTGATCGTCATAGAATGGACGATCTTGATCATACCTAGGATTTCTCCTACTCTCCAATCTTTATCATCGATCATCTCCCAATCAGACGGTAGGTTTGATGCACAAAAAACAACCAAGAGGAGGATTGTTCCCTCGATACCTTTGTCTCGATACTCCTTTTTAAATTAGCGCATTGAAAAAGGGTATGAAATGGCAATGTTGATGGACGGTTGATCCTCATTCCTAGGTGTGTTCGATGGAAGGTTTGGAATCAACGTCCCTTTTCCTTTGTTTTAGAGCTTCTTTGCTAGACTCCCACGAGCTTCCACACTCTAAAATGTCTATCTGACAGTATTTACCTTCCTCCTTGGATTTTGAACAACCAAGCCACCTCCACTGTTGATCTTCTCTAGATCTAACGATCATGATCACCATCCCGATTCTACTGTTCCATGCCTATGCCACGAAACTCATGCGTGGATGCCATGTGTCAACCTATTACTCGTTAATTTGACTATCACGTGTCACACTTTCATTAATTGATGCCATGTTCGGGCCTTTGTCAACTACCACGTGTCACTTTGGTGACCTGACACATGTCTCTTCCTAATTCATTGATATATTTGACTTCGAATAGATATGGGCCATTGATCAACATCACTCTTTTGAAATAATTTCAATTGCAAGACTCCGATGGTCCCACTCTGATACCCAATAGGTAACCATAATGCGTCATCTCCTTAGTCTCGGTCTGGATCATTCTGAGTGAATCTCCACCATTGATCCAGATTTCATCTCAGAACACAGTAGTCAGAGTTGTATTAGTGAAGATAACTTTGATGCTAGCCTTTGATGGATGGTCATGTCTCTCCCTAGATTTGTCCTTATGGACGACTCTGATTCATTGTTGCAACACTGTGTTCGGACTTGGATTACGAATTTGAATTCCAATAGCCAGTCTCGAGGGACGACATATATCTCTTGACAATATACTCTGACGGATGATCATGATCCATCATCAG
>SNQJ01S0005128.1:16521-28842 GCA_010110895.2 Picea sitchensis | reverse complement strand
GTGAATGATGCTGAAAGTGTCATTGTTTATTTCCCTGCATTATTGTGATCATCATTCAGTGTCTCTACAAAGAGTTTAAAAGAACCATAATTGTTTAAGCACGGTAACAACTGATTCACCCCCCCTCTCAGTTGTCCAACACAATTAACAGAGTTAAATCTAGATTTAAATCATTCAACACACACCATTAACAAAGGTTTAATACACCTGTCCAGGTAACACTTGAAATAGAGTGATTTAATCCATCATTCACACAATACTGTACATAACTTTACAAAAGTCCTCTCTCTCTAATGGCGTCTCAATATCTCACACTATTGGCATGATTTCCTTTCAATTGGCCACACCTATCATACCCAAAATCTTACAACTTAATTACCACTGTTATGAAACCATAATTGGTTCAAATCTTAACAATCCTCTCTAAATTAACCTCTAGGATAATCAGATCCACAAAATTCTCACAACAACCTCTAGGACCTCTCTAGATCCTAAAAATCCTCATGAGACCTAAATCTCAACCAAAAATTTGAGAACAAACCCAACTACATATTCAACTTATACAAGATTTCTAGAATTCCTTAAAACATAGGAATTTTCAACAATTAAACAATTAAATTCAAATAATTTTAAGACCCCTAGGTCTAACCAAATGTGCTTGGTTTTGGAGGTAGGATGCTCCTGCATAAGATAGTACCTGCAAAACAAATGTTAGACAACCCAAAGAAAGACAATATATGATGAAATAAACCCCGATATAAGAGGGAAATTAGCAAGAAACCCTTATGTCCAAAATTGCAACATATAACAATGATATATCAACAACAATAGAATTATAATAGCTGCAAATTAGATTGTCAAAATAAGCATGTAATATTGGACAACAAGGCTTGTATTTAGTAAACAATATTCCAATGTTTAAACTAATATTTTGATGGTAAAATAAGGTTGTAAAAGGGTGTTATCAACAATGTTTGTAACATCCCTATGGTTGTAGAAATTTTTTTCTACAACAACACATTCTAACCACTGAAATCAACAAGTAAACCATCCAAAAATAACCCTTTAGCTGTAGATTAATTATCATAGCTCACAAGCAAATTTCAGCGGTAGAAAAGTGGATAAATTGTATGAGAAAGGGTGTTTGTTGGAGCCCTAATGGTTGTAGCTTAATGTTTGTTACAATAGACTAATCAGTTGACCAAACAAGATTCCCTTGAAGCAGAAGAGAGTCTAAAGCATATAGAGTTTAAATCAAACTTGATCAATTTCAATCCCTCAATTTTCACGTTTATCAGTGCAACAATTTACAATATCCAATGCAAATATTAGTGTCTTGTTATTGGGTAAATGGAGTCTCTTTCTTGGAAAGAAAACTAACCAAAGAGGAAGAAGAATTTTCTTGATATTTAAACCCTTATAAATCCCAAGAAAGCAACAATCCTTCCAAATCGTCTAGCTTGGAATCCAAGATGAACTAGGGTTTAAAATCTTCTATGGGTGTAAACCCTCTTAATCCCTAGAGAAACAAACCCTAACCAAACCTTGAAACAAGGGTGTGAACCCTCTTACTCCTTGGGGAAATCCTTATATCCCTTCAATAGCAAAGAAGAATAAACTTTGGTGGAGGGTGTAATCCCTTTTACTCCTAGGGTTTTAGATATATTTCTTGAATTTAAACAAGCAAGTTGACAAAAAATTACAAAAATTACTCACCAAATCCAAGAGATAGCATGCAAGAAAACCCTTACTACCAAAAATCATCCAACGATTTTCCAAGAAACACCATAAAGAGAAGTCACTAGCCTTTAATATTCTAATAGACAATAATTGCATCCATTATTATAAGAAAAGAGAGATAGTGAATTGTCCAAGAGGGCCGAAATTGCAGTCCAATAAGTATTTTCATGAGTGATGAGTTATGTCCAAGTGAAAAATGACTTGCCTCTATTTAGAGAGGAAAACTCAAGCCATAGTTTGTCCACATTACAATTAAATCCATAATTTTAGGCTAAAACCAAAATTAGAATTCTTAACTAGCATAGTGATTTGTTCTTTTTTCCCACATAGGATACAAAATGATGAAAAATAACAAAATTATGGCATGTAATCCCATAAATCTCCTCTCCAAGGGGGCATGTGTGAAATTAAATCTCCAAAGGCCATGACATCAAGCTAGGAATATGCCACGCCATCCCAAATCAAGCTATAATATGGGGCTTCAAGCCCACAATAACACCAAGTGCACCAAATGTGCCAAATGTCCCCTCAAAAGTGTGAGGTAATGCTACCCAAGGGGAACGTTTTGGCATAGGAGGGTGATGTCCTCTTCTCTTCATGTTCTCAGGCCTCATTCATGTGCTAGGGACATCATCCATGGTGCAAAAATCATCATCCTAGGCCTCCAATGTATTGGGTGCAACATCTATTTGGTAAGGCTTTCATGCCCCTATGAAGGTCCAAGTGGCTTAGTCTCTTCATGAATGAATTTCACCGAGCAAGGTCTTGCAAAGACAAGCAAATATGCCCTCCAAGGGTCCACAATTCATTTGAATAATTCCAAGTAAGCCACATTTAATAAAAGAACCACCCAAACAAGTGAATTAAGTCCCCACTTTTCAAATTAAACAAATTCTCAAAGACCTTATAAAATTTTCCAAATTTAGGTATGGGACGAGTGTCATGGTGCCCTATTAGGTAGGCCAATCCCCAAGTTAGGGAGTGTTTCCCAAGAAGACCCTCTCTAGACCATGTAGTGAGTATGATGTGGTTTGGGGGGGATTAATCTTGGGCATGGGGTTCTTGACATATCAAGGGCTCATATTGTCTCATTTATGGGTGCCTTTGTGGAGGGTGTGTTGCATTCCTTCATTTTCTATGCAACCTTTTTTCAAGCCCTTTATTTTCCTTTTTTTTATGGTTTGAACATTGAGTTCTATATGTAATGGAAAGAAAAAAATTATGGCAATTCCACTTGAAGTGAGAACACATTGAGTTCCATATGCACTGGAAATTAAAGGACACTATAATGCATTCCCCCATCAAGCGGGACACTTTTTTTTTTGTAAAGGTCCTTCATTTTTATGGAGAAGCATTTCATGGCTCTCAGGACCTAAGGGAAAGAATATAGAAGGATAAATTATGGCTTATGGATTTTGACTTTTATAGTTCTAGCTACAACACCTCTGGGCTTTCAACCCCTTCTTCCCATGAAATGAGGTACAAGCCCTTCTTGGGGTCAATGAACCCAAAAACCCAAAAGATGAGGAAGCTTAAGGGAAGAAGTGTGGAAAGTGGTAAGTATGAGTGGGAATGGTATGATGAACCTTCAAGGAGACCCCCTAGTAGTAACCCTTTTCCTGAGGGGGGCCAACTTAATAGGATACCATGTCAACCACCAAGGTGAAATAAGGAAAAAGATATAATTTCCAAGAAAATGTTCCATAATCAAGAAAGAACTCTTTGCAACATGCTCAAATGCTTCCATTATTAAATTGACACTTACCATGAGACTAGACGTGTTACCTCATGAAGCAATACCTATTGTCTTTTGGGGGCCAAGCTGTTGTGGAGAAAGTTTCTATGCTATTGATGATGAGTGGTGATGTGTGGTGGAGAGGAGGGGCTCTGTATACTCAATATGGGTTTTGTCGGTTATCTGGATCTCAATAATCCATGTCTGCTACATGCGGGCCTTGAGACACCATCTCCTTATTTACCACTAGGATGGGGGGTAAAAGACCTTCTGGAGGCAATACAATTTAATATGGAGAGTTGGAATCATCTTTAATCCCTCAACTACAAGAAGATTTCTTTCAAATGAAATTTCTGCCACGAGTATGGACACTTTGCAAAGAGAATCCCAAGAATCCAAGAAACACACCACCCTTCAAAGTAGTCTCTAGCTTCTTAGAACAATAATGATAAGGAATATTTCAAATAGGGATATAGAAGGTGAAATAAATGACAACCCAAGGGGCCGCAGACCATAAAAGACCTCATTTTGGCTAGTGCAAACGCTCCAACAATAGATTTTAAGTTCTTAAATATATAAAGGAAGTGGAAGAGGAAAGGGTCAATACATATCCTTTGAAGACTCACTTAAATATGAAAGTTGGATCATCTCCGGATATCCAAGTGGAATCCGAGAATACAGTTCCAAAAAACACGAAAAGGACACCACCTATGGAAACTCCTCTAGAAAAGGAACTAGAAGCAGAATATGAGGAGTTAGATGAGGAAGAGGAGGAATCAATGGATGAAGAGGAATATGTAAATATGGATGAGAAGCATTACCCTAAAGTTCTTGGTTCCCCCTCCTTTGCAAAAATCTTGAAGAAAGACCCACATCACTAACCCCCGCTAGCAAGGAGAAGGAAATCAAGTGAAGAGTGAAGAGAGAAAGAGGCAGAATCAAATATTTTCTTGGGTTATTAGTGAACTTCAGACTCTACCCTGTTTAATGGGGGGAGAGTTCTCCGAAAGCTATAATTATTTTGTGTTTTTGCATTATTTTATGAAATCAATTTGTTATAATTTATTCTTGTAATTAGGAAACAGTAAAATTTAGTTACTATAGAAAAAATTGTTGAATAATTCTCTTTCATCCTTTTGATGGGAGGAGGATTGCTCTAAAATTTGGTCTCATGTTTGAAATTCCAAGACTGCAATATGTGTACTCTTGTTGTTTATCTATGCTACATAATTTTTCAATATATTGTTTCCCAGTTTCAGTGAAAAAAAAAGTTGCATAACATAATACTAATGTGATCAAAGTTACTTCATACATGACTAGGTCAGAGTATTGCTCTCCATCACAAAAATTTAGAATTTTCTTGAGATGGTGTTTGTCACCCTAATCTGTTCTAGGTGTTTGATCATTGTAATGTGTGTTCCACAATGCTTGCACTATGTTATTACATGCCTCACAACAAAATATACGAGGTGATATTGAAACAAACATGGGCCAAAATTCTCCTTAACATTGACTCCAATTCTCATGGGCTTATCTGATCTCTAAGCTCCTTCAAGATCAAATCTTGTTTGGGAGTAGTTCATATCCAACAATTTTCATATGATTTTAAGAAAATTCCTCCATATTTTCTCTAAGGTGTACCACTTGGTTTCTTAGGGCCATTGCCTTTTTTGTTTGATCTAATAAAGTTTAAGGGTTCCTTGTATGACCACCACGATATAATTATATCTTCTTCTATCTTTATGTCTACTTTGGTGACAAGCTCTTCGAAAATTGACATTATGTATTATTCTTCATCCCATCCAACCTTTGTTGTTCATAGAGATTTACAGAATTCACTTTTAAAATTAGATGAATTCCCATACATACTAGTAGATCCAATCTAATCTTGCTTTCTCCATTTTGCTTGATAGACTTCTATGGGATATATTTGTGTGACCTGAGATTCTTGTCTTTCTCCTTGAAACACTCCTTTTGAAGATAAACCCAAATTGTATCTCAATGTGTGAAATTGATTATCTTCACGAAGTTGATCATGCCTAGCCTTGTCCTTCTATCCACTATTCTACAAAGCTTCTCTAACTTGATCATGGGTTTTCTTAACATAGTTAATGAAATATATTACGTCCTTACGTACAACAACCTTCTTTGTTGATGTTTCCTCAAATATATGACCTTGAATAGCTAATGGATATTTGGGCAAGAATCTAAGGGACACTTGAAAAGGTGAAGTGCATGTTGCACCATGCACTATGCAACTATAGTTGTGTTTCATTTGACTATTTATATCACAAATTTACAAATGTTGATGATTGGAAGTTCACAACAATTGGGCAATGGTAATATTTACTACCCTATTTTGACCACTTGTGTTGTCGTGGTCAAATATGATTAATCACTATAATATAAAATGCACCCATACCTTGTCAAAGGGAAATTGCGTTTTCTCTTGCTTAAGCCATTGCAATAAGCCACAACCATAGCCATTGCTTGAAATAATGCAAATATTATAAACTAAGACATATGCATCCAAGGCATCTCCAAGCATGTGTGTTTTACCAATCGCCTATAGCCATTCACACATTAAAAAAATAGGTAATGTGTTTACCTTTGCGTAGAAACGAAGTCAAAGGAGTGCTAATACTCATTCTTAGTCTTGAATGTATAATGGATCCACAAATGGGTTGTTTATTTGTGATTGCAAATGAGATTTTTCTTGAATACATATGTTCATAGATATTCAATGGGAATATGTATGGTTGATTTGAGTGTTGGAATTGAAATTTACATAAATACAATTTTTATTCAATTGGAATCACAACCATAGTGGGCCTATTCCTTGCTTGGGAATCCATTCAAGTGATGCAAGAAAGTAAACATAATAGTGAAGCCAAAGAAAAAATAGAGCCACACATGCTTGGGGTGAGTAGTATTTCGAGAAGCATGATCTCAACATGTTTGTGAATTGAAGAGACATCAATTTTTTATTTCCACAGAGACAATATGTGTTGGTGAAATGGATGGGCCATAGGCCTACTATTTATGGATCATATCATGACAACCATTTTGTTTAAGTAATTAAATATTACCATCAAGTAGTCATTTCCCCTATTGGTTGTTGGTGACCCTCCAAGGAAATGAATTGAGGCTAACTCCCACACTTTGCTCAAAATTGGAAGTGAATGCACTTACCTAGCTTTTGATTCACTAGCTTGATATGCTATAGAGGGGAAAAATACGCATTAATTTTGATACCATTGGCTCTATTCTCAATGAATAAAACTACCTTTGTAAAGTAGTGATTTTCTTGTCCATGCGAAAGAATCCTACAATCTTTGAATGGTGTTCTTTGTACAACAATTGAAGCCTGTGATCTCCCTAGGGATTACAAATGTCACTGAACCTATGCATAATCTCATCCTTCAACAATGAGTCATAGAGCTCATCATTTAGAATCATCACATATTTTTGCACAGTTTCATAAATCTACATAATGTATGGACATTGTGAACATGCTTCCTATAATTTATTGAATCCAATATGTTGAAACTATACAAACATTGTTATACCATTGTTGGGAGTGTTGATATATATGAGATTGTTTGTCACTCTTTTAAGATGCAATGTTGAATTATTGCATTTTTTTTATCTTGATCTATGTCTGAAGGAACTAGATAGGTTTATGGTCATTGTGCATGATCATCTTTATACCAAGAAAATAATGTCACAAGTGTTGTCAGTGTGCTTTATCATGATTATATAACTGTTTAGAACAATTATTGAAAAGGTATTAGAGTGGTTTGTGGCAAGGCCTATATGCTATATCAAAATGACACCCATGGCATGTATAAAAAAAATCACTTTGGTCTCAAAGGCTTGTTGAATATTAAGTAGAGTGAGAGCATGGGAAATGACTACTCAACGCTTGATCTCTTCAAATGCTTCATGTTGCACAACTTCCCACCTAAATTGGGCATGGTTGCAGTTTAATGCATTGATTGTGTGTGGCATGGAAAAAGTGCTTGAGGAATTTGTGCAAGTAGTTCATCATTCTCTTGAAATTATGTTTATCATGTATGTTCTTTGGAAACTAAGAGATAATTTTCATTGGAATCTTCATCAGATCGATGCTCTCTCCCTCTTGGTTCATACAAAGTCCAAAATAAACAATTTCTTGTTTCCCTAATGTACACTTTAGATTGACCAATGGATTTTCTATGCATAATGTTGTGAATACTTGGTCAAGAAGGTGTATGTGATCCTCCCAAGTTTTTTTGAATAGAAAAATGTCATCTAGATATACAATAAAAAATGAGTCAAGCTATGGTCTTAGTTCTTTGTTTGTCATTCTCATGAAATTTGCATGGGTATTAATAAGACCAAATCCTTAGCAATTGTTTAAGGGCGTCTTCCATGTATCTCATAACTTGATGAATTTGTTGATAATTTAACATCAGATCGATCTCACTAAAACATTTCACTCCTTGAAGGAGTTCTAATAGGTTGTTGAAATACAACAAGGGATATTGGTTTTTAATGGTGATTATGTTAAGAAGTTGGTAATCCATGTAAATTTTTCATGTGCCATGTTTTTTGGGAACCAATATAATAATTGACCACATGAAAAAGAGGTAAGGAGATTGTGCACTTTATATAACAAATCTTGGATCTAATACTCTCATAATCTCCTTATTATCCAACAATAAAGTTCTGCACAATACCTCATTGCACATAACAAATCGTTTTTGTAGGCTATGTTTTATTTGATTGAATGATATTGTTGTAGAAAATTTCCCCACCACTTTTGTTCACGTGACTTTTACAATCATGTTGAATCTTCCAGTGACAAGTCCCTTGAGTTTTGACATGGATCAGAAATATGTTTTTTCTTCCTTGCATGATTCACATAATGAACAAAGGAAACTATCTTAATACCTAGGGTAGTATTTAACATTCAACCAGTGAAACTATCCTAAAGGTGTTATGTTAGATTTTTGGGTTACTTTAAGTTTTTTCTTCCTCACATCATAGAATGAACAAAGGAATCTAGACTTAGGTAAGTCTTTAATATTCAACCACTGCAACTAGCCTAAGGGTGTTGTGTTGGCATTTTGGGTTACTCCAAAAGTGTTTTAATCCAACACTAGTCCCTTGGTAATGATTCATGGACATATGGATGGATCGATTTGAGTGGATGTTTGACCTTGGTTAGAGTTCTCGTATGGAACCCTTACTTATAAGGTTGTTATTCTAATCAACATGATGACTAATCCATTCAGTGCACACAATGTATGGAGTCGGTTTCTTGATCAAGCATGGAACATACCTAGGAGTGTTAGGAACTTGGAGGAGGTTACTTAGCCCTAGGAGCTTGGGATTATGTGATATGTTCCTTGGAGGTTGGACACTTGACTTGAAAATGCTTAGGTTGAGGATCATACTTCATGGATGTGGGTTGTGTACCTAGACACACTTTGAGGAGAAGTAATGGATCATGATAATCATATTGACACACATGAAAGGACATTTAGCACATAGTTAGAGGGAGAACACTTTGCATTAGGAAACTAAGAGACCACTATGGAGGAGGACCCTTGGACTAACATCTAATTAGATATCACACCATCCTAGAGGAGGGGCATTGAGCCCTAGGAGAATCATGTTTGGAGGGAATTTCATTTTGGGGGTTGTATAAACCCTAGTATGACACTTGTACATCCTTGTATTGTAGAGTGATCCATGTGGGGTTTCCTTGTTGGTTAATTGTATGCATATAAGTCCTTTTTTTATGTTGTCCCCCCTCTCCTCCCTTTATATATACAAGGACTTGTATAAGTCCTTGAATATAACTCCTTGTTTGGTATTTATTTTCTTGCATTGACTTATGAATTGGGTTCAACATAGTGAAATATTAGATGTTGTAATTTAATATTTTAGATTGAATCCTAATGATGAAAGTTCACAGGAAACAGATTCAGGAAACCTCAAGATTGAGGTGAATTTTTTGAAGTGGCATTAATTGTCGAGTTCACGAAATTTTTACATAGTATTAGAGTTCATAGGATGGGCATTGCCTTATTGTTGATTTAAAGGTGAGATATTTCAGTTTTTGAACCTAGCAGTGGTTGTTGGGTGGTGAAACCTTAGTGTGCTAGAGATGAGCACTTGCACCCATGAAGGTTTTGATGGGTTGAAACCCTAGTTTATTTTGTAATGATAGTATATTTTCACCTATGATGGGTGGTATTTCTATTTCATTGATGGTTGGTATGGATTTATTTTCAATGGGTGTGTGTTAGGGACCTAACCTCCCTAACCCCTCACGTAGGAAGAATAATATAGTTTCCATGTAAGAAAGATCTTCCTATAGAATGTTCTTTAGACAATAGAATTAGTATAAATAGGAGTAGAAGGCATGAGAAAGTCTTGTCTTAAGAATTATTGTAATATACCATTTCTTTGTTCGAGGTTTTCCCCTTGAAGAGGAAAATGAACTTGGCTTTCTATCAATAAGGGTATCATTGATGGCGTTATTGTTTGCTATATTTTCTCGTTCTGCTGGTATTTGTTATAATATTTTCTGTTTTTTATTCATAATAATACATCTAGTACCTTACAAGTGGTATCAAAGCACTTTCCTCTATAGAAATTGTGGGAATTTATTTTTCCAGGGTAGAGATGTGTACTATCAGTGTCTTTAAAGCACAAAGATCTGTTGTTCGGCGAGTAAAACTGTGATTGGAGAAGACTACAAGTATGAAATACAAATGATTTCATGGGTTACTCGAAACAAATGTTTCACCTTGTTGGAAACCTCTATAGCCTATGTTAGTACTCCTTTGAGTAGTACCACATCAAACATAATTTGTACACGACCATCACTCCCATGTACCTCCAAGTATATAGGGAGTCCCTTATGTCTCTCGAAACCAACTCTAGGTCAATGGATCGACCTCCTGACTGCTATAGTTACACCGAGAACAACACTCATGAATATCCTCTCTAGTACCTAGGTAATTGGGTAGTACGACTAAGGGTACAATTGAGCCTCGTTAGTTGGTGCCCTGAGATATTGGGCCGAATAATACTGTTCGACCCTGCAAGTATATCAGAGAGATATAGCACAATGCAAAACCTTGTCTGTAGGAACCCTAAAAACCCTAACCCTTGGGAACAAAACATAACAGAAAAGGAACATAAGGGAAAATTTTCCATTCAACCTTGCCTCCTGCTTCCTAGTTGCGAAATTTCTACACAATTTTCCCTATTAACAATTTGGGCATTATGTCACTGTAGTATTCTTCAAGCCAAAGTATAACTCTATGAGAGTAAAACAAAAGTATAGTGGTCCCACCCACACCGTTATTTGGGACCTATCCCATTGGATTCATTTATTCGACCTAATCGTCATGGTACCTATCACTTCCAAGACTTTTTTTCCATGGATCCACCCACCCTTCCCAACACCCTTGTTTTCCACCTATCCCATTGAATTCCTTTTTTTCCCCTGATCGTCGTGGTATATATCACTTATCAGTTTTTTTTTTTTCGTGGACCCACTACCCCTCCCTATTGGGTCGCAATTTTTTCACATTTTCACTATTAAAGTCATTCATTTTCACATCATCCTCTCACCATTCACCATCATTCATCACCATTTTTAACCATATTCCTCTATAAATATACCAAAATACCCTTACACATGTTAAAGTTGTTTATTATCATTTATTTATTTTATTTTTAATAAATTAAGAAGAATTATGCTTGGTTTTACTAATGAGGGTTTACACAAAAATTTCTTGCAGTAAAAAAGCAAATGACTTCCAAGGTTGACATATCTACGCAACTACACGTGAAATTCCATAACTAGGGTTTTGTTCCTAGACATGTTGACATGGTTTTATGTTGTTCAATTCATACCCAGCTCCAGTGTGGCCACCTTCAGCTCATGATTAACATTTCAGTCAAAATCAGACACATCCAACATGAAGTGATCTTTATATCTGAATCCCATATCGATGAGGACGAATCAATAAATTATGCGACATGGGTTTTGCGAAGAATAAGGCAATTTAGGTGTCTCTCAAGTAGATTCCCGAAAATGTGCATGACGTGGGTTGTAAGAGAATTTTTTCAAAGAAGATCCTCCCAGATTTCCTGTTGTGGTTGTTTCTAGTCAACGTATGCCAAGCGACCAACAAAAGATGGGATTCAAGGCTGGAACGATTGATCACTTAAAAAATCAAGGAAAAGCAAAGGAAAATCAAGGATTTCCTATCCTTCGTTCTCAATATGAGATATGATCCCAATATTATTCACATATTTAGAAACATAATGTTATTATGAGTATATTTGGTTTTGTCTTGTAAATCTATAAAAATAGAATTCAAAGAATGTAAATGGAGGAGGAGGATTTTGATATTACTCTTGAAGAGCCATTTCTGTAACCTGTAATCTTGGACAACTATTGAATAAAATAAAGAGTTTTATGATCCATTCATGGTGTTAGAGTTTTCTTAGTCTTCTGAGTTTTATTAGGCAACATATATCAACAACCCCCCTTGGTATGTGTTGTGTTTTTGTTAAATTATTTCACTAGAATTAACTTGTGTTTGTAAATTATGTTGGACACACCTACCACACTTAGAGGGGGGGTGAATGAGTGTGGGGCTCTTTTTCCCAAAACTTCCCTCTTACACAAAAAATCATCAATTAACATTCAACATTTATTCATTACCCATTGTTGTCATTTATAACCAGTTATATGTGAACACATATCAACAACATATATCAACAATATATCATCAACAAGTCATCACCACAATGAACACAAAGAACACAAGATG